>JARHVA010005604.1:530000-777500 GCA_037957365.1 Torreya grandis | reverse complement strand
TTCTATACTTAGATAGACCATCATTATACGTCATTCAGACATGTATGATCCATCAAGTTTGTATCTTTATTATAAGAAATTATAAAGTAAAAATAGGAAAATGTTTTCATGATGATGTTTTATATAGTTATAAGAATCTACCCTAAAAATTTGGATACTTGAAGTGATTTTTATCTCAAGTTATAATGATTCTAAATTACTCTAGTAGACTGTGATGGGATAGAGACCATCAAGTTTAATCATGTTGAAGTCTAAGATCATTAGTCTAGAAGATACAATGGTCAGTACTTAATCATACATATTTATATCAATGGTATGTATGAATTCAATATGTCAAAGGTTGTATGTATAGGTAACCAATGTCACGAACTTGCTAGTCTAACAGAAGATCAACGGTGAGCGGTGGTTCATACTAATGAAGATCAACATTGTGGGATAAGTCAAAGAGTTAATAAAGCATGTGAGACTTCTAAGTGGAATAAATGTAAAGGAATATTATTAAATTAATTATAAATAAAATGAGAGTGCCATGTTTCATAATCTTATGAATTTTAAGAAAGATTTAATGATGAGCATTGCTTGATAAAGATTGAGCTACTTAGACGAGATTGATGGAGCACATTTTTTCTAAATTATTAGGAAGCATCAAGATGATGACAAGTTTTTGATGTTTAATAATTTAGTTGAGTTAAAGTTTAAGCTAATTATGAATAATATTGATGGTGTGAGTTAAACAAGCTGAGAAAAGAGCACAAGATGTTTTCTAAGTGACTAAGGTTTAACTATGACCATTTGGATTTAAATATTTAAATTTAATGAATAAAATACTAGTTCTTAGGTTTTGAGCCATAAATTTTGATCTATGCAAAATTTGATGTTGTAGTAAAAATAAAAGTTGTAGAAAACTTTAAGGTACATTTGGAAATATTTATTTAAAGGTTTAAATGTTTGTATAGTTAAATTTATTGAGCTCCAAAGTTGATTATATGTTTGTTTATACTCTACTAGTAACTTGAGAAGGGTAATAGAGTTGTTATTGATGACATTTTTATGTTTCGAGATGAGATAACTATAAAAGAGGTTTGTAGACTCCATGAGGACCATATATTTATATTATGAAGCTTTGGTAAGTCATATTCAATATGATCAAAATCTTATAAGGTGATTGTTTGTTTGTTCATGGTGGTTATGTGCACAAAATATTGTTTGAGTGAATTGAAATTTAGTAAAAGGGTGTTTCAATGGTTGTTATCACTTAATGAGGACCTTTAGATTATGTAGCATGGGTCCATGTATTTGGAAGTGTTCTTATTTTATCAAGTTTCTTATAAAAATGTCAAAGAGGTGAATGGGTCTCCATAGGACCTAAAAATACACTTAGGCCAAATTAAAAGGCATATCTACTTAATTATAACCCATGGATGCTATGGTCAACCTGTGAATATGTAATCAAGCTATGTAAGAATACTTAAGGGTTAAAGTAAGTATTATAGATAACTAAAACATTAATATTTATGAAGGCTCTATAGAATGTGAAATCAAAGGTGATGATTTTTTGATGTGTGAGACTTTAGAGAAGAGGTGTGTGTGAGTGTTGAAGAGTAAAGGAAATAAGAAAGGGTGGGTGTCTAGTGGATGGATTGAAGAATATAGTAGGTTAATGGCCATGTGTATGACCTATAACTCATATTTTTGATGTCAAAATAGTGATCTTGTAGGTTTGAATATTGAGGATGAGTGAAGAGGTCTAGAGTGATCCAAAAGAATGTTTTGGATGCCTTGAGTATGAGTGAAGGATAGATTATTCTTTTGTGATCTTGGTGATTGATTTGAGAGGTAGATAAGGCTATGGTCTATGTGTATGACCATTTGGTTATGTTGTTAAGGTTGTGATTGATTTTTTTCTAAGAAGTGTAGTGTGATTCAAAAGGTGGTTTTGAATGTTTGTGGCTATGTGAAGAAGTGAAGGGGGATGATATATATTAGATCTCCATCATATTAGTAGGCAATCAATGTTCAAGAGATGTTTATATCATAAGTTTTAGGAGGGCACTCAACATATAGGTCATAAATACTTTACCAATAGGTGGTTATAATGAATTGATTTTCTTAGGGGTAGGTGATCCTTTTGAAATAGGTGTTTCACTAAATTTAATCATAAGGACTTGAAAAATAGGTGGTCAAAAGGACTTGATCATCTTAGGGGTAGGTATTCCTTGTGAAATAAGTGTTTCACTAAGTTCTGGTCAGAAGGACTTGACCAATATTATGTTTTTGGTCATCTTATAGGATAAGTAGTCCATGTTTTTTCAATATTGAGAGTGGGTTTTATTCCCCAAGAGAGTTTCCCACATGTATCTTGTGTTGTGTGTATGATCTTGTATGATCTATTATTTATTGTTATGAATGACTTGTATATTTTATGAATAATTATGGTAATTAAATAAGGGTTTGAAAGGATTGGAATTGAAATTAAAATATCTTACATCATTGATTCACCCCCCATATTAGTGATTGTACCTCTAATAATTAGTATCAGAGCATGACCTTTGGTAAATGCTTGACAACTTGAAGGAGATCTAAGGTAAAATATGGATATCCATCAAATGCAAGGAGGTTTTTTAACTAAGAAAACATCAATGTTCAATGGATCCAATTATGCTTTTTGGAGTAAAAGGATGAGGACTTACATCATGTCCCTAAGGTTTGACATTTGACAATCTATTATGAATGGTTATTCTACACCTATTATTCCTTCATCTAATGTTGTAGATAAGAAGTTGTTTGGGAATAATTCTAAGTTAATAAATGCTATCACTTGTGGTCTTTTAGAAACTACATACACCAAGGTAATACATTAAATATCTACTAAGGAAATATGGGATAAATTGAATATTATTTATGAAGGGTATTCAAAGGTTAAGTTGGCATAGTTGTAGACTCACCAAAGACAATTTGAGAGTATTAAGATGAAGGAGGAAGATTATGTGGCATCCTTTCTAAACAGAGTTGATGAGATTGTGAAAATCATTAGAGGTCTTAGAGAGAAGATTGAATAAGCTAATATAGCTAAAAATGTATTAAGGTCTCTCTCTCTCTCAAGTTTGATTCTAAAATATCTATTGTAAAATAAAGTCATTATTTTACTCAGTTAAATATGGATGAATTGCATGGCATCCTTATTACCTATGAGATGAGAGTAAATTATGATATACCACCAAAGAAGAAAGAAAAATTCAAGATAAAAATAAAGCTAAAGAAGAAGTTTCAAGATAATAAAATCAAGGAGGATGACATATCTAATTTTGATGAAGATGAACTAATTATTTATTTACAAGAAAATTGAAAATAGGGTTAGGCAAGTATAAACATAAATTACCCTTAAAATTCTTCAATTACAGATGTAAGACATTTTGATAATAAGTGCCCTCATAATGATAACAATAATGATGATGAAGAGCATTATCAAGGTGATAATGATGGAAAGAGATCATTTAGGTCTAATAAAATCAAGAAGGGATTTAGATAGTTTCATAACAAGAAGAAGTACATCAAGGACAAGAATAATCTCTACACCAAAGAATATTGCATCTTATCAGATGAGAGTGAAGATAGTGATTTATATTATGATCATAAAGATGATGGTCTTATTAAAGATGAATACCTCTTCATGGATGAGGAAGTAAGTTGTTAATATCAAAAGGAGTTTACTCAGAGTGATTCAGATGTTGATAAAGATGAGGTGGACTATGAGACTAAATTGATGAATGATCTTGAAGAACTAAATATTGACAAGAAGATTAACATGAAGATGAAGTCTAAAATCAATGACTGTGAGGAGAAATTTAGTGTGTATGAAGAAATAATGAATGAAGACACCAAGGAGCATGAAGATATAGTCAAACATCTTAGTTGTCCATTGGAAATCCTATCTACAACCCTAAAATATAAAGAAGATGAATGTTCAAGGTATGTAATTAAAAATGAGTAATTAAAAACTTAGTTAGAAAATACATTTAGTAAGATGAAGTAATTTATGAGATATGAAAAGAGCTCAAGTCATCTAGACAATATTTTGAGTGGTCAAAAGCATGAAAGTGATATAGCTAGTCTTGGATACAAAGTAAAACTAGAAAATGAAACTCAAAACAAGATGAATATTAATATAAATCAGACCATGAAGGTCAAAAATCAGTCAAAGAATGAAGATGCTAGCATAATGAAGACAAATTAGATTAGAAAACTAAATGCCATGAGGTATGAAAGTTTCAATGGTTACTATTACACATGTAATCAATTTGGGCATAGAGATAGAGATGGAAAGAGACCTATTATAAATGAGTTTTCATGAAACTATGATGGGGATCATTAGTCAAAAAGTGATTTTTCTTAAAAAGGATTAGTTTGTTTCAATTATCAAAAGGATGGACACATTGGAGTATTTTTTCTAATAAGGAAAGGTAAGATAAGCTTCTTTAAAAAGGTATAGTATGATTCAAATGTCAATACAAAGGTCACATTTCTATATTATAAAAGCAAAGGCCTACAAGATATAATAGGTTTAATCAAGCCCCTAGAGTGTAAGAAATAAGGTAAGTTAATTCATGGAATCCAAAGGTGGTAAGTGTGAGTCATGACGAGTTTGTAGGTCTAAGTAATCTATTTTCTATGGTGGAGAATGATACAAAAGTTGGAGAGTGCTAAGAGCTCTCATTTCATGCTCATGTTGTGAATGAAGAGACCAAGATCAAGTAGAAGACCAAGGTTATTATTGAGGCTAGTTTTGAGGTGTATTTGGATGCTAATGAGAAACCTAATGTGTGTAAGTTTCAAGCTTGGTTCCTTTGTTTTATAAGTCTAAAATTGATGTTCCATAATGAAAATAAGATAATTTAGTGATCAAGGTATGTCAAGATTCCATAGTTGCTCCAAATGTTGTATATCTTATCGTAGAAGATAAAGTGAGTGATGTAGAAAAGGAACAAGTTGTCAAATTTGAGACTAACAAGAACAAGAATAATCAGTCCTATAACTATAAAAGGATTCTAGTGGTTAATGAGGAGATGTGGGCCACTCTTGGCTTCATTTTATTTTAGAGCATTGTGGTGTAGAGGAGGTCTCTATCTATGCTTATTATGAGACTCCTTTTAGTGGAGAAACATGTATTGATGTGGTATTCTTTAGAAGGTCCTAGAAGGAAAGATATGAGTGTTTCCAGTTGAAATTGGTGTGTCAAGATGGGAAAAGTGCTTTGATGTGGTCAGAGTGATGTCATAAGGTGTTTTTATAATGTATATAGTGTTTGTAGGATCAAAATGGGTGTTTTTAGGTGGCATGATGATATTGAAGAAATTTCAAGAAGAATTTGGTGCTAAAAATTGTTTGTGAACTTCTTTGTGATGTGTTATAGGTGGTTTTATGTTTTGAAGGTATGTTGAAGTCAAATTGGATATTTTTTAGTGATTTTGATTTTCTTAGTTTTGGCTTAAGGGCAAGCAAGCCTAAAATGGGTTATAGGATGACAAGGTTCCCAAAGATGTTAAATCTCAAATATTAGTCCAAAAGTGTGTTATGGTTGTCTCCAGATGTGCAAGAAGTTTCAAAGGTGGGTGTTGACCAGAAGGAGGTTTGTTGACCTTATTTTTTTTGAGATTCTAGAGTTTTAGGCTATCATAGAAAAGTGGTTTGAATTATGATTTGAGGTCTGAAGATTCTTAATAGGTTTAATGGGACAAATGGGTTTTCAAATAAATCTTCATAGAGATCTGGAGGTTTGTGGTTTTAAATTATTCATGATTTTGTCAAGATTGAGGGTTAATTAGCTAGTAGGTTTATGAAGTAAGTATGTTGTAGAGGAGGATATTGGTGATGAAAATTGGTGTTATTAAGGGGGAATATTAGAGTGATCCATATATAAATTTTTAGTTCTTGAAATTATGTCTACTAAAATTTGTGGTCTCTACAAATTCTAGGTAGGGCTACAAGGAGTCTAGATAGGCTTAGTGTGAAGACTTGATGTTTTTTCTCAATTTATCCAAAATATCAATTCATGAGTGTTGCAAGGTGAGTTTTAAATTTTGCATAGATCACTTTTCCTATTTGGTGAGAGGCATGAAGTTCTGTTGGTGGTCTTTGAGGTGGCTCGAAAGAGAAGGCTAGTAACCCTATATGGTGGTTCTTCATGGTGTGTGAAGATCTAAAGATTCTCAATAGGTGAAATGGATTAGAGATCTTAGGATGACTCCATATTATATGTTTATTCCTAATCTCCATCAAATTTTAGAGCTTTTATGTGTTCTTTCTTCATTTGATGTAGTGCTTGATTGAAGAGAGTGTTGGCATGTAGTAAGAGGAAGTTGTTAAGGCAAAGAATAGGTAGGCTCAAAGTAAAGGTGATCTTGTATAATATTTTTAAGGTGGTAATCTCTTATTGGTGGTCTTTTTAGGTCTTCAGGATCATTTTTTTCCCACTTTGTCATTATTTCAAAGGGGGAGAAGGTTTTTATTGTGAGAGTGCTTAAAGAGAGAGAAGGAAGGTGAACTATATGAAGGGTGTTGACATGAATGACAAAGGGGGAGATTGTTGGATAGTTTTTAGTGATTTCATATAGGTGTAAAAATTAGTGGATGAAGTTTATTGATAGTATAAGTGTTAATGACAAAGTTTTTAGTGTGTTTATCCTACTATGTTTGAAGCAGGCTTGGTTAAACTTCAGTTTTGGCATGATTAGGGACGAGTCTAAAGTATTGAGAATGTGTGAGGGGTCTTATCAAAGGGTCAAGGATGATTGGATAGCTTGTGAAAGTTCATATTATTCATCTATTTATTTATTATGTCCATCTTATCATAGTTGGTTATATGATAAAAAATATGAGTAGGCGTATTGATGATGTATTTCACATGTGTGAAGGTTTCAAGAGCAGCTTGATATATGTATGGATTCCCATATGTGAGGAGATCATATGGTTCATATTTTAGGCCATGAAATTGAGAAAAATAAATGTTATTAAGGGGAAAAGTTGGCTTCTCATATATTTCTCTATGTTTCTATACTTAGCTAGACCATCATTACATGTCATTCATACATGTATGATTCAAAAAGTTTGTGAATTTATTATAGGTACTTATAAAGTCAACAAAGGGAAAAACATTTCATGATGATGTTTTTTATAGTGCCAAGAAGCTACCCTAAAAATTTTGAATCTTGAATTGATTTATATTTCAAGTTACAAATCTTCAAAGTTGCTCTAGCAGGTTGTGATGAGCCAGAGACTGTCAAGTTTAATCACATTAAAGTCTAAGGTCATTGGTATAGAAGATACAATGGTGATAGTTTAAAAATATATATCTTAATCAATGGTGAAAATGAATTCAACATATCAAAGGTTGTATATGTAGGTGATAACTATCACAAGATCACTGATCTGACAGCAGATCAATAGTGAGCAACAATTTATACTAATGAAGATCAATAGTACATGACAAATCAAAGGGTCAATAATGCATGTGATACTTCCAAGTGGCACAAGTGCAAGGGAGTGTTAGTAAATTTTTCATAAGGAACGTGATGGTGATATGTGTCATAATCTTTTGATTTGTAAGCAAGATCTAATGGTGAGCTTTTCTTGATAAAGACCAAGCTACTTAGAGGAGATTGATAGAGTGTATTTATTCCAAATTATCAAGAAGAAATGAGATGATGACAAGTGTTCAATGTTTAATAGTTTATATGAGTTAAATTTAGAGCTAATCTGAATAAAATAAATGGTTTGATTTGAGAGATATTATTGAAGAGCATGATATGTGTTGTAAGTGATCAAGGTTTAATAGTGACCATTTGGATTTAAATATTTGAATTTAATGAAGGAAAGGCCAATGCTTGGTTTTTTAGCCATAAATTTTGATCTATGCAAAATTCAATGTTTTATTAAAAATAAAAGTTGTATATGACTTCAAGGTGAATTTGGAAATATTCATTTAAAGGTTTAAAGTTTTTTATAATCAGAGTTATTAAGCTCCAAAGTTGATTGTGTGTTTGTTCATGCTCTGCAAGTAACCCGAGAAGGGTAATAAAGTTTTTATTAATGATATTTCAATGTTTCAAGATGAGATAACGATTAGATATATTTTTTTACTCCATGATGACCATATTTTTGTATTATGAAGGTTTGATTAATCATATTAAATATGATCAAAATCTTAGAAGGAGACTATGTGTTCATTCATGGTGGTTGTGTGCACATAATACTATTTGAGTGAATTGAGCTTTAGCAAAAGGGTGGTATGATGGCTGCTATAACTTAAAGAGGACCTATAAATTGTGTGTTATGGGTCCATGTATTGTAAAGTGTTCATGTCTTCTTATTTTTCTTAGAAAAATGTCAAAGAGATGAATGGGTCTCCATATGACCTAAAATGACACTTAAGCCTAATTAAAAGGCATAACTACTTAATTGTGACCCATAGATGCTATGGTCAACATTTGAATATGTAATTTAGCTATAAAATAAGTCTTAAGGGGTAAGGCAAGTATTATGGCTAACTAATAAGCTAATATTCATGAAGGCTCTATAAAATGTGAAATCAAAGGGGATGGTTTCTATATGTGTGAGACTTGAGAGAAGAGGTATGTGTGAGTGTTGAAGAGAGAAGGAAAGAAGAAAGGGTGGGTGCTTAATGGATGGATTGAAGAACATATCAGGTTGATTACTATGTGTATGACCTATAGATCATATTTCTAATGTTAGAATAGTGCTCTTGTAGGTTTGAAGATTGAAGATGAGTGAAGAGGTCTAGAGTGATCCAAAAGGATGTTTTAGATGCCTTGAGTGTGAGTGAAGGATAGATGATGTATTTGTGCACTTGGTGGTTTATTTTAGAGGTAGATCAAAGTGTGGTTTATGTTTATGACCATTTTGTCATATTGTTAAGGTTATGATAGAGTTGTTGCTGATAACAGTAGTGTGATCCAAAAGATGGTTTTGGCTATGTGAAGAAGTGATAGGGCTGATATATATTGCTTCTCTATCAGATTGGTAGGAAATTAGTGTTCAAGAGATGTTCATATCATAGGTGTTGGGAAGTTTTTAAACATCTAGGTCATAAGGACTTGACCAATAGGTGGTCAAAAGGACTTGACCAATAGGTGTTTAGAAGGACTTGATCATCTTAGGGGTAGGTTCTCCTTGTGAAATATGTGTTTCAATAAATTTTGGTCAAAATGACTTGACCAGTATCATGTTTATGATAATCTTACAAGATAATTAGTATATGTGATTATAGGCTTGAGAGTAGGTTTTATTCCCCAAGAGGGTTTCCCACATAGATCTTGTGTTGTATGTATGATCTTGTATTATCTATTGTTCATTGTTATGAATGGATTATATATTTGATGAATGATTGTGGTAATTAAATAAGGGTTTGAAAGGATTATAATTTAAATTGAAATATATTTCATCATTGATTCACCCCCCTCTCAGTGATTATACCTTTAACAATATATATATCCTCTTTATCATTTACTCTTTATCTTGTTGATGCATAAATATCACTAAGTTCACACCTTAACAGGTTCATCATTAATGGGGTATAAATTAATCATGGTGATTTTAAATATATGTATGCATTCTATCCTAAATACACCATTACTAGTAATATTATAACTTCCTCCAAGTGTCTATCCAACTATCCTTTCTATCTATTTCCTATCCAGTTTTGATAGCTTACATATGTCCTATGGTAATGGCCTAAATGGTATCATTTAATTTTTGATTTAATTATTCCTATATTTTATTGGCCATCCTAATACAATTTTGAGCCTCTTTTATAAAAAAAATTATTGTATCATCTTGGTTGATAATGTACTGTGTCAGCTAACATATTCCAACTATATCAATTTGGATGATACCATCATATTAGAGTTTAGATTTTATTTTTGGCATTGGATCAGTATATATAGGGGCCATATTTCATTCTTATCATATCATATAGCATTTATATGTTTTTATTTCACTCACATTTCTTCCTTAAATAATTATTGGGAGAGTTAGACGCATGGAACCTTATCTTGGAAGTCTTGTTTTATGGTGTCATTAAATCTCAATATGAAGATTCATTGGAAATTATTAACTAAATATATATAATTATTCATCCAACCATTTTGTGTTTTCATCCTAAAAAATTATCTTTCATAATTCCACTTGAAACAAGAGGGAGTTTGAAGCATCGACGAGTATACACTAGAGTAAATATTTTTATCCTTACACTATTTTCTTTATTTAATTAGTAGATTATATATTTATTTATTTATTTCATGGTGAATGAATGTGTGTGTTTCCTTGTTTAGGATTTATCTATATATTATAACATGGTTTAAACATAGGATTGATCATAACTACCTTTTATCTCTTTTGGTTGAATAGACCCCCATTTGGTTGACCATTGAACCTTACCCCCTTAAAACAATTATAACAAATGTATCATGTATCTTTTTAAATTAATTTATTATTATGGAAAATATTCTCATTCAAATATTATCTTTAGGTTTGGAGAGTAAGAAATGAAAATAATTTTATTTAACATTGATTATTTGGACCCAAAATATTCATTATTTATTCATTTTGATAATAAGGGCCAAGTAATTAATAAGATATTATTATTTAATATTGGGCATGGATTTATAAGAGATGATAATAATGAGTTTATAATGAAAATTAAAAATTTGGTAATGGATTTATATTAGATGATAATGGTGGGGTTCCAAGTAAACTTGTTATTTTATTCTTACATTCTTATCCTCAAGATAAGTGGGTAAAATTTGGGAATGTTTGGTAGTGGAAACAAAAGAGGAAAAAGGTAGGATCTAAGTGGATTATGGAAAGTGGATAAATATGTAAACTAGTTGATTTAAATAACTCATTTCATCTCCCTAAATCAAGGTTTTTGGATTTTGTCACCCATATTGGGCCCTCTTGTGTATTAATATGTTATGATTTCATTCTGAGATATCTTTGGCCATTTCAATAAATTCTTGGACTTTACAGTCCAATTTTACATATGAGGATGAAAAGCTTCAGGTTAAGAAATCAGTTGATGAAATATCATTTATTTCAAGATTAATATATGTATCCCCTTTTATTTAAGAAGGTTATCTCATCCAAATATTACATTAGAGCTAATATGTATTGTATATGCAAATTTTGGTGAGTTTTTTGCATATTTTAAATTTTCCTTGGGTGTGGTTTGATTTCCATATTTTTTATTTGTGTTTTTAAAATTTATAATTTTTTTTATATAAATATTTTTATACTATATAAATGTACAAGATTCCACCTTTCATATCTATTGGAAGTTTGAAGTAATTCAGTGTTAAAACTACCAAATCTAGGACATTGGGAGTAACCCATTTATTACAATTTTGTGGAGATTTGAATTTAATATTTTTATTGGTATGTTTATGTATATTTTTTTTATTAATATATTATCACATGTTTATAAATTATATTTCAATAAGAGAGAAGATTCAGAAGTTACTATGTAAACATTGTCAAATATGGGTTCTAGTTTGTGAAGGAAATTGTTAATTTTATGAGATTATCTCATTCTATTTTTCCACAATATTTGGAAACGATTTGAAAATTAATGTTATGATTCATATTTTATTTTTATTTTTTATTTTTAAATAATTTTTCAAAATATCTTTTTTAGGGGCATGTTAGTGGTATCGAGCTTTGATCTTGCCAGCCTACAAGGTACATTGAATTATTTATCATGGGAGGAGTCTTGAGATTATTAATATATGGGTAAAATAAAAATAATATTCAAGATAAAATTATGAAAATATAGAGTAACCAATGTAAATTATCAATTTAATTCAAAGGTTTTTGGATAGCATGCAAAATTTAGTTCCAACTAAAACATCTAAAAAAGAGGATGATATTAGAAATGAACTTGGGGGAAATAAACTTCTCTTCTAGTACAAATAATATTGGGAGGAAAATCATATATGTTAGAGTAAATAATAGGTTAATATATATAAATAATCAAAATATACATAAAATAATAACATGTAATTAGATGAAGGGTTGGATGCATTATAACCATAAAAGGTTGGGGAAGATATTATGATTGTGGATCATAAATAAAACTTATAGCTGAAAGAAAATGAAAGGAATGAAAAATTGTACAAATATTCCATGTACTTATGAGGTATGAAATTTTATAACTTAATTAATTTTGAGATTATAAATCAATAAAATAGTCATCTTAATGAATTCATGGATGAAGTATCACTTGT
Organism: Torreya grandis; assembly: GCA_037957365.1. Classification (NCBI taxonomy): domain Eukaryota; kingdom Viridiplantae; phylum Streptophyta; class Pinopsida; order Cupressales; family Taxaceae; genus Torreya; species Torreya grandis. The sequence goes on along the minus strand of JARHVA010005604.1, from coordinate 765,204 downwards.
TAAATGTATAAGTGAGAAAGTTGTTCTCATTCATAACTCACATGTCAATCTTAAAAAGATTGAATCCATGCTACATAAAGGTTATTTATAGGATATTTGTATACTTGAAGGTGATAAAATTATTTTGTGTCATTAGGTTTATGGTGCTTTAGTATTATACGTATCAACAAAGGAAGACAAAGATTTAGATCATTCTTATGAAAATTAAAGGAATACCTTGAATCAATTAGTTTATGAGGAGGATTTTTAGAATGACCTTCTTAGGAGACATGCACATGATAGAATTTCCTCATGGGATACTAATGTTTCTTTTTATCTTGAAAAAAATTCTAAATCAACAACTAATGTCAAGCAAGTTGATTATATTCATGATTATAGCTTATGGAATGAAAGTAATTATACTAGTAGAGATTTGATGCTTGGCACTTTATTATTGAAAAATTGTTTTCATTGTAGAAATTACCCAAGCAAAGATAAAATATTTAAAATACGTTTAAGTGTATGGGATCTAATTTTTTGTTTGAGACACTTTTTATTAAAATTTGAAGTAGATCCTACTATTGAAAGGAAACTTACCACATTGTAGACAAGTGTAGGTTTTTTTATTATTAGTCAAGAAGGGATAAATAAGATAAGATGATAATCACTCAATAAAAAAAAACACCTATATAAAATTAAGGAAAATATTTATTTCATGTGTCATGAAAATAAAATGTTTAGGAAACAACTTGGTGTAAATCTACATCATGCTTGGAACTTCAGAAGGATGTGTTAAGGAACACAATTTTTGGGCTACAAGTTGAAGTGATTGTTTATTTAATCCACCAAGGAACAAAAAAGGTTATTTTTTTAAACCTCATAAATGAATAAAATGGTAAGAATTTTGACCATTATTATGAGTAAAATTCAAAATATGAAAGAGGCGGTAATCACATAGATCTACTTTACACTATGTCCTTTCAATATTTTGGTCATCATGGAAAGTACTGTAAGCATGGGGAAAAAGTGAAAGTTATGATTTATAGTGAAATAAAAATAAACCCTTTCCATCAAGTTGAATATTTTTTGTACAAAATGGTGTGGGATCACAGTTTTCTATATTTATAAAAGGTGGATTATTTAAAACCAATACCACTATTGTAAATGATTTCATCATCCCATGAAGTTGGACAAGAATGAAGTTAAAATTGGCTACATATTATCATAAGAAAAATGTTGTGATTGATAAAAAGGATAATAATTTGAATATTATGATTCAAATGAAATAAATAAAAGGATGTCACCTCCTATTTGGTAATGGCAAGGAAGCATATCAATAACTAGGTAGTCAAATTCATATCATTCTAGTTGGATTCAAATTTGATATGTGAATATAGAGAATAATTATTCAAGATATGGTCTAAAATTCAAATAAATGTGGTAATATTACTTGTGGAATAAATGGTACACTTAGCAAGGAAACAAAATTTTCATTATTTTATTTTTTAGTTCTTAGTGTTGCCATGATGTATTCAATATACAATGGGTTGTATTCATGTGGAAATAATATCACTTTGAGGAAATAAATGATATTTAACTTCAATGGGGGAGAATATTATTTACATCATGGGAATAATTTTGATTTAATATAACCCATAAACCATATTTCTCAAAGATGATTACACACTGAAACTTGGGATCGAGGTTATATTTTTAGGCATAAGTAAGGTAAACATCATGTTGAATTTCAAAATTTTATGAAGATGTGTATTATGGTGTTCAGTCATATACTCCTAGGATCAAAAAATGATATGAAAATTTTGTATATTAAACATTTGGAATCAATTTCCATGATTTTTTTCCTTCTTAGGATGCACAAACGATAATTTTTAGGAAACTAAAAATCATTTTGATGGGAACCTCATGGTTTATTTGGAGGACCTTCATTACAAAACTATGCACACTTTGGAGAAAATAAAATATACATATCTTAAATTAAGATATAAAAGGTTTGTCTTTACATATCAATTCATGAAAAAATAAATTCTTGTAATGAATAAAGCTGATTTTATCATTTGTAGTACATATCCAAAGTTTTCTAAAAATAATGGGCCTTATCTAATTTATGCATATTGTACCCTTTTTGGAGATTTTAGGAGAATTTACATAGGTACTAATATTAATCAAAATAATATTGATATAAATAATTTGTTTCAATAAAATATATAAGGAAAAAAAGATAAGGAATATTTGTACCAGGTTGAAGCATCAAGAAGGCAAGAAAGTTTTAGCAATAGAAACATTAGAGCTCCAATTTTCAAAAGTCAAATATTAGAAAGAGGGTTTTAACAGGGGTTGATAAAATATTAAAATATATATCCATATAATATTGGTGTATCAAAATCATGGTGAAGAGTTATTGAGATTGATTTGTGATTTTGGTAACATTTAGAATAGAGGAATTAGCACAATTATATTTTCATTGCTTGATCCAAGTCAAAGATGGAAAATTATAATCATGCATCGTATCATGGATATTTTGAGGGTTTTAATTTATTATTTTTTGGGTCACACATATTTATTTTATATTTATTCTCATGAGTTAAAGTTTTTTTAGAAAAAGGTGATCAAATTACTTGAGTTATTTAAGGATATTTTTGATGTTAGGGAAAGTATATCTTTCATTGATCACTAAATGGATTTTTATCACTTGAAAATTACATGATTCATATTAAATTTGAATTATAGTATGATTAATAACATTGTCATGATGATTGTTGAGCATCATGGTTTTTAATTGATTATGGGCAATAAATTTTGGGAAGTGCAAACTGTCATGTCCCTTTTTCAATTAATTTATTATTATGGACAAAATATTCATTAAAATATTATCATTGGGTTTATAAAATGAGAAAGGAAAATAATTTTATTTAATATTGATTATTTGGACCCAAAATATTCATTATTTCTTAATTTTAATAGTAAGGGCCATGTAATTAATAAAATATTATTATTAAATATTTTATTAGCCAAAGTGGGGCATGGGTTTTTAGGAGAGGATAATGATGAGTTTATATGTAAAATTAGATATTGGGACATTGATTTATATTATAATATAATTATGGAATTCTAAGGAAACTTTCTATTTTATTCTTGCATTCTTATTCTCAAGATAAGTGGGTCAAATTTAGGAAAGTTTAGGAGTAGAAACAAAAGAGGAGAAAAGCAAGATCTAAGTAAATTATGGTAAGTGGATAAATATGGAAAATATTTAATTTTTTTAACTTATATAATCTCCATAGATTAAGTATTTTGAATTTTGGAAGCCATCTTAGGCCTTGTTGTGTATTAATATAGTATGATTTCATTCTAGGCTATCATTAGTCATTTCAACAAATTCTTGGACTTTGCAATTTGATTTTGCATCTAAGGACAAAAATATTCAGGTGAGGAGATAAGTGTATGAAAAAAAAATTATTTAAATTTAAATAGGATATATCACCTTATATTTAGGATGGTGATCTCATCCAAATATTCTATTAGAGTTGATTGGTATTGTGTATGCAGATTTTGGTGAATTATTTGCATATTTTTAGGTGTCTTTTGGTTTGGTTTGATTTTTATATTTTTTATATTATTTTGATTTAATTTATAAGTTATATACATGAATAATTTTATACTATACAAATTTACAAGATGTGATTTTTCAAAATTGTGATAATTTTGAAGTAATTTGATGCTAAAAATACCAAATCTTTGGCATTTGAAGCAACATGTTTGTTGCCATTTTGTGGAGATTTATATCTAATATTTGTAGAGGTGTGTGGAAGGATATTTTTATTTCATCATATAATATAATTTTATTATAAATCATATTTAAATAATATCTAAAGATTCAGAAGTTACTATGTAAAAATTATCAAATTTGGGTTCTAGTTTGTGAAAGAAATTGTTAATTTTATGTATCTCTCTCTATTTTTCAATATTATTTAAAGAGGGTTTGAAAATTAATGTTATGATTAATATTTTATGTTTATTTATATATTTTAAACAATTTTTAAAAATATATATTTTAGGTACATGTCATAATGTTTCACTTTATTTTATACCCATTTATAACCATTTAATTCACTTATATATTTACAAGCATAATTACAACCATTTATATATGTTGAGGTCCTGTCATATCTACATCCTTTTGGAATATAATTAGGATTTATAATAATTTCCTCTTGACATTTGAGTTGTAGGTTACCCTTTTCTATATCTAAAATTCAATATGTATTGTCTGATCATCTAAGTATATGCAAGATCTATTTAATTGACCTTATTCGAGTCCTAGTCTGTTGAGAGAAAGAGGATAGTTGTAGGTCATCATAACTCATGCATAAACACATGTATAAAAAATATACAAATAAAAAAATTTCACATATTTTATTATCAACCCAATCATATTTTTCCATGTGAAATAATTAATGGTTTTTGTATGCAATGGGAAATGCAACAAATCTATAAATCAATCCTAGATTGGAGAATATACATCCTACTTAAACTTATGATTTTGAATACATTATATATTTAGTGTCATGACCAATACGGAATTAATATACCTATACAAAGGATCTCTTACCACAATAATACCATTAGAGAGGATTTAAAATCCTTTAGTCAAGTAAAACTACGCAATAAATCTAACTAGGGCCTATGTTTTCATATTCACTAAACTAATAACAATTAAATAAAAATATAATATGTTTATCACCAAATATTATGGCACAAAGTGATAGTAATAAACATAAAAATTAAACATGCATATACTACATATACTGGCATCCATGTATACAAAATCCTAATGCATGGGAGAGAATTACAAATGCATATCTATCTAATATTTTAAAGGAGGAACAAAGATAAGAATACTTACCTTTGAATATGAATCCACTGATCTTAAATCTCTCCCTTGGCCAAGGTGATTCACAAGAGTTTGTTATGGTATGTAAGGATGATAAGGATAAATCAACTCTAGGTGACACAACCTATCAATTCATCTAAAATACTTATTCAAAAGACAAGATATATATATCCAAAGAAAGAATGAAACCCTAAGCTTGATCCTCAAGTATAATGGTGGATAAGTATATCTGAAATATATTACTCTTCTTATTCTCCTCTCTTAAAAATGACAAAATTGATGTGTTTATACAAGAAAATCTAACCCTAATCCTTTATGAAAGTTTAGGCTAATAAGGTCGACCTAGTATTGTTATTGACAAAACTAAAGTAGGCTATGGAATAGGTCATTTAGAGGCCAACCTAGACCCTAATAAGTTTGATTAATTAGAATACAAGGTTGATCAGGTTGATAGTGTAACATAAACCAGAAAAATGTCTTTTAGGTTAGGGAAGGGCTAATTAATGTGGTAAATGACTAGAGGAGGGTGAAAAATAAGAGGAAAATATTAGGGGAATGTTGTAAGTAGATGTGTGCATACATAACAAATGGTAATAAGCAACACCAATCCTATGAATAACTAATGGTCTACCCACCCATTTCCTAGTGCACCCCTTAAGAGTACACTCAAAGAGATTGAGACTTGATGGGTTCTCACAAGATAGAAAACATTAGTAATTGATAATGTTTGAAACTATTATGTGTATACATATTCCCCAATTGAAGCTCATCATGTGTCATGTAGGTGTAACATGAGATGGTTCTTTATTAAAATAACATAGTAACATATAGTGATGAAGCTAAATAATGTGTAGTAAGGAAAAAATAAGATAAATGAAAGGAAAAAGTTACAAAACACATAACTTTACTTACATTAGTGTTGTAGATAAATATAGAGATATAATAAATGTGAAGGAATATAATGTAGGTAACATTAGGTAAACATATAGATATTAGATTTAAAGAGTGAAAAATCAAAAAAATTGCAACATAGACATATAATAGTTAAAAATATTCTCTATGACATCGAGATTCTATAACATTTTATGGTTTGGAAAATTAACTAGTAGAGATAAAGATATGATCATAATAAGAAATATGTCTATAAATATTTAAAGGGTAAATAATTTTTAATCATAAATATAAATAGGGTGAAAAATAATTCATTTGGTATTTTTATTATTCTAAGAAAATATACCTTTGATAGACTTAGTGAGAGACCAGAGAGCCAAGATGGTGAGGAGATGATAATTAAGATAGGAAGGATACATAATGACTTTAGTGAGTGCAACACAAGTTATAAAATTAAAATTTAAAAATTTAAAAAAAAATTATTTGAAATTGAGTGAGTTATAGAAAAATAACTTGTAGGAAAAATATAGGCACCAGAATGAACCCTAGGAAATTTTTAGGGACACTAGGGGTAAAATAGGATATTGGGTAGGAAAGATTCAAACCAATAAATTCTTAATGCATTTATGGTAATTGGCTAAAAAGTCATCACTATGGATGAATAGAGTTGACCAAGTTGACTTAGTATGCAAGGGGAAAGAAAACCAATTGGTTGACTACATAGTAGTAGGATGATTTAGTTGGCTAAGGGAAGGGCCCAACTACATAGTAGTGACCTAACTTAATTGGTTCTAAAGTGTTCAATTTAATACTTCAAGATAGATAGATGTCTAACTTAGTACTACAAACTAAAGGTGTCTGACTTAGTACTAAAGAGAATGATCTAATATAGATTGGATAGTGCCAATTTCGTATCCCTAATAAAGTATAGGTCTAATATAGTTTTTAATAGTTTAATTTGGTATAAAATGAAAAAACTAAATCAAACTTGTTGAGTTTTATGAAATGCTTAAAAATTTACTTTGATTATAAATGACATAGATATCTAATATATCCTTTATTGTTTAGTATTTTATAGAGATACCAGAGATATTGGAGATTGATTAATGCATCATGATTACTATATTTACTAGAACATTTGATAGATGTGTATAGAACAAGACTAGTTGTACTCCATCTGGGAGGTATCACGGAGATAAGGCACATCCCATTGAGTGTTGATCATGTTTTCATGTTCTTCAAATAATTAAAATGGTTAACAAACACATTTCAATGGGTGGTGGATGGGGATATCATGGAGGTGGGTATGACACTGGAGGACATCCATGGATTACTTAGACTGCAATAGGAGGGATAGTATTGATTATATGGGCATCAAATGATCTATAGGAGAGATGTTCACTAACCAGGTGGGCAACATGCTTAGATATGATATACCCAAGGCTAAGGGTTAGTTTATTTGATGTGTATATTTTATATACTATGGATATCTATAAGGTCATGATCATACATGTAAAAGAATGAGTTTCATGTCATAAGTTGGATGGTAAGGTATCACTATATGCGATAGCCTTATGCCAATATATTTTAGATCAAGGGGAATTATATGATTTTGGGTCAATCATCTAGGTAAATATCATGGATGATATGTTTTATGTTTTATAGAGGTTAGAAGACCATGGGATTGGTGGTTTTTCTTAGTGCATGGATATATGAGAGGTTCCTTATGTATTGGCCAACTAGGTTTCCCCATCAGGATGATGATAGGTTACCTTAGATGACTAAATGGAGATAGGACAAGGTAGCAAGGGCTATTCTCCCCATAATAAAAATATAGATGATCACATAAGGGTAGATCATGTGGTATCCATACACACATATTTATAGTATTTGCCTGGTTGGGTGACTATGGTAGCAGGGTTGGATTGAGTGTGGAACACAAGCCACTATACCTATTAGGTAGAGTTTTTATTAATGGCACACTTTATAGGGTAGTTTAGGCTCCCACACCTAATGGCTTCTCTATTAGTGCCTATTTTTTAGTTAATTCATTCTAGAGATATAATTGGGAGAGGAGGAGGATTGCCAGTCAATAGACTAGCAATCAAGCTATGACATGTGTGATAATGGACTAGTTGAGCATGATAACTAGTAGTCAGAGGAGAAGGGGGCATGGATGTGGATTCAAGAGTGAAATAGGTACCACAATAGGAACTAAACTAGGAAGATAAGTAACTACCTTATATAAATGATATATGGAGGCATCATCGATGAGATCAAGCATAAATAAGGTTAGTTGTATAGGATGATCTAATAGTCAGCCTAGGATAGAATTGGTCAATAAAGGCACATCTAAGGAGAGGCTTGTGGTGTGAATGAGTGGTGAATCCTAGATTCACATTCATAGGGATATGAGTGATAAATGAGGTGCTCTAGGGATGGGTAGAAGGAGAGACTTTACTTAATGGGTGAGTAGATAGGGAGATGGTGGTTGGTGACACTAAGATGGGTAAGAAATGTTGTAATTTTAATTGTTGAGATAGAGTAATAGTTGTATGTGATTATAGGTAGATGGATATATTTTGAGATGTATATGTGATATAATATCTATCTAGTTTTAGTTTTGAAAATCCTATGATAGAGGAGGTTATATGGGGATCCCTATTCATGACATTTTGGACTAGGTGCTTACACCATATAACCACACCATGCTGGATGATCTTGTGGTACTATATACCCTAGCTTAGGTAGGCTAGTTTATAATGGTGAGGGAGGCTATGAGGTAGATATAAACATATAAGGATGGATTGCATCCACATGTAGTGGTGGTATTAAAAAAATCATAATCTTGGTAGGCCTTGTTTGAGGAGAGATTTGCACAAATGGCTACCAATATCTATCTTGGACAAGTACAAGCCTAGGTGGCCAACTTATAGGGACAAGTAGTATTGTTGAGATATTGAACTACCTCATTACATTGGACCATGTAAATGGGATAGTTTGAGGCATAAATGGGTATCATTAATAAGACACAAGATAGGCATGATAGAGCCCAATAATAGACCTAAAGCTATGTATTTTTTTATTCTATACCATTATATAAAACACATGATATATAGGGATATATTATTTTGATAGTTGGATTTAATCTCATGAGTTGTATTTTAGTTGTGGTTATTGATGCATGGAAATATTTATTTCTAGCACATTTATTTTGATTTCATTGTATATGTTGTGGGAAATATATGTGGAGTGTTTTCTTTTCATTTATAGAATTATGTGATACAAGTGCATGGTTAAAAAGAAACAAGCAAAAAGGACTTGTAAAATTATAATTAATAAAAAAACAAATATACTACACACTATATCACATGGAAAAAATGTAATAAAAAAACCATGAATAAGTATAATAAACCAAAAAATGGTAAACAAGAGAACAAAATGTATTTAAACTATGAAAAGATTGGCACCAAATTAAAATGAGTAAAATCACACTATTTCAAGTTGGGAAGTATGAAAATAATGTAATAAAATGGAAATCACATAAAAGACAACTGGTATAAAAATAAAATAATTAAGTCAATCCATCATACCAAATCATATTAGGAACTATAAAAGAGAAACAAAATTGGAAAAATGAACTTAAATTGATCACACTAATTCAAGTTGAGAAGTATGAAAAACTTAAGAGAAAGGGTTGTATTCTTAAATGCAATCAAAAGATAAAAGTGAGAGATCAATTAAATAATCATAAAACATACTATATAAATATGGGAAACATGTTAATGATGTGTAAATCATAATCAATCATGACTTATCTCAAATTTGATACATGTGATTTTCATTATAACTTGGGTATTGTAAATTTTTGTGAGGAAGGCTAGGTCCTATCCATGGGATTACATTACAACTCATAAAGGTAACACCAATGAGGTGGAAAATAATAATAAATATGTTTAAAGGTAATTTTTGTAATGGTAATGTGGTAATTTGGTAGTTTGTGAGGAATTCCTAGTCTTATCCAAAGTCTTCCTATTTAACTCAAAAGTGGGATCCCTAAAGAGAGTGATCAGTTAAAAAAAGAATATGTCTCAAGGGTAAACATTACGATTATTGTAAATGAAACAATTAATGTAAAAAACACAACATAGGCATATTATGAAAATACCTTAGGAAACATGAGGCACACTAAGGACATAAAAATACACTAAGTGACTAGTGACCATCAATATACAGAGTATACATGTTCATGATAAGCACAAAGCTATCTAGCCAGATAAGTCAGATACTAAGATCAACTAATGTTGGTTATTTTGAACGAGAGACTAAAAATGGACCTATATTTGCATAACATGTTCCCCATTCCTCAACACCTCTTACAAATTATTGGTCTACTATGAAGATTGGGTACTTACATGAGAAAGTAGGTATAACTATTTTTTCATTCTCCTTTTCCAATCTACTAGCATACCACACCCCAATGTAACTTGAATCTATCATGAGGAAAACTATGGAGTTTGAGCTTCGATTAGAAAAGGAGATGTTCTTAGAATCATGTTTTCAATGTGATTTGAATTTTAAAAATGTTTAATTTTTCCTTTTGTTAAAATGATTTGGATTTTGAATTTTTATGTCTATTAAGACTCATTTTCCATATGAACTTGGAATGACTAATAATGAGAGATAAAGTCATATAAACAAATGAGATTTAGGCTTTGGCTTAAATGAAGCCATGTATCTAAAGGCATGACTAACTAAAACACTTAGGCTTACTTATAAACCAACATGTTATCTCAAGTTTAAACCATGTGTATGTTTATTTTTCAAAAGGAAATAAGGGGAATAAAGGGAGATCCAATATGGAGTAGTAAAAGGAGATTATAATGAGATGACTTGTTTGTTAACTAATCACATGGTAAGGAAGGAATGTCTAATGGGAGAAAAGTTTATATAACCAAGTCACAATAATGATTATCTATTTTTAAAGAGATAAGGTAAAAAAAAATCATAAGGAAAGAAATGAACATATAGGAAAAAATTAGGTAATCATGAAAAATAATCCATAAGAAAACATAAGGAAGATAATGACACCATAGACAATATGTGGTGAAAAACATAATTAACCATGTAAGATAAATAATAATTTGACACAATTTCAAATGATATAAGATAGTTAAATGTAAATTTAGAACATAATCCCAATATAAAATGAAGAAACACAATGAAATAACACCATGTTGTGTTCATAAATACTAGTAAATTTTTCCACAAACATTATCCATAACATATGATAAGTCTTTATGAAGTTTAAATCTAACTAAAGTGAGGGTCTCATCATTCTTTAGATAAAGTTGAGAAAATTATTTGCATCAAATCTCCTCAATATAAAAATATAGGAATGCTTAAAGGATTATGCTAATGAGGACTATCATATATAAGATACTTAGGATAAGGAACACGATTAGACTCTATATGAGATAAAGGGGTCATTGATGGAGAATATGCCACAAGTGAAGGAGTCATTGATGGATAACTGGCCATAGATGGGGGAGGATCGATGAGTGAGGGAATCACTAGTGGAAAAACTATAGGTGGAAAAGGGGCCATAGGTGAAGGATCCATGGGTGAATAAGGGGGAAAATTATTATGAGGGTGACCTATGGGAGGAAGGGTAGTAGGTGGAGGAATGGTAATGAAGTGATCCTTAATTTGTTGTTAAAGGATGTGATAATAATTAATGTGATGGGTACCACATTGGTGACATAAATAATATACCTCTCCATATTTGGGAATATATTTAGGTGATATTTGTAAGGGAGGTATAGCCTTATCTATGGGCTAAAGAAGAGTGGGATGCAAGTTGTCTATATATTTTCAAAGCATATGATAATGTTTAGAGCAATGATTATATATGCTATGGAAGTAACAAGTACACTTGTTATTAGTATTTATGGATGTATTAATAGAGGGAGTGGAAATGAAAGTTAGGATGATTGGTGTAATTTAAAATATTTGGTCTAATGACTAAAAACTCTATGAATATCAAAATATGGCTGATTAAACCATTTGGTGGGCAAAGGAGTGAGCTGTGGTAAAGGGAAAAAATCATCATGAAGGGATGGTGGGGATGGTGGAGATACTAGATGAGTCTTGACTGAAGTATAAATAGTTTCATAATTAGGAAGATACTCAACTAGAGAGGGAGTGGGAATAGGATCTAGACTAGGCCCAGATGAGGGATGGTGGGATGCATAAAAAGCTTAAGTAAAGTGGAAAACATCTTAAGGGAAAGTTAGATATAGGGATCTTGGTATCTAGCAAAATAATAGGGACAAGTCATAGCATGATCCATAAGCATGATCCTATGAGGTTATTTAGAAACTAGAGGTGTGCATCCCATCTCTACCTTATAAACAAGAGGAAAAATGGTAAAACTAGGAATTATATAAGATGTAATGTGATAAGATATATAAAAAGACTAAATACAACAATAATAATAATGGATTATTTTAACATTTGAATAATACCTCCTAGAAATGGGTCATTTAAGGTATAACCATCATAATATTTTAGTGTATGAAGGTCAATTACAAAATTAGGGATGACCTTTTCATCAGATGTGGTGTAATGAATAGAGTGCCAAGTCTTAGTTAAGATGATGGGTATATCATCACTTGGTGATTGATGGGAAATTAGCTTTAGAGAAGGTAGAAGCTGAGAAATGAGATGAGGAGAGAGGTCAAAGGTTTTTATCTTGAGATTGATTTCATTAGGCTCATCATCATCATATGAATCTAAGAGGTTAGGTGGTATAATCTTGATGAGTTTAGGGTGACTATGTTAACCTCAAATGGAATTGATAAAGAAGTTAAACCATTGTGATTCACAAAATAAAACACTCAACAAGGGTTCAAGGGTTAGAATTTTGAATATTCCATGGTCTTGGAATTATTTGAAATTCTAGGGGTTAGTATCACCTTAAATCCTATATATTACACCATTGTAATGTAACTTGACACATTGGTAGGTAGAAGTAGAAACTTCCCTCATGCGATGAGTCTATTCCTTGTAAGTAAGATGTTATATAATGGAGGAAAGTTAAAGATCATAACCTTCACTTAAATAGTGAAATGTGGAATGGTGATAGGGAGCCACACACAACCTAAGGGAAGAATTTGACCTCAGTCATAGCCTTGACATGTGTTATGTGTGGACTTAAGATTACATTTGTAATATCCAAGGGTTTTAATAAAATTAAGACAGGAAACAAAAGTACCTAAACCCTCATCAATCAAGGCACACTTGACTTGGATATCACTAATTTGGACACTGATAAAGGGGGGGATCTTTCACATGAAGAATAATCCCATTATGAATCATAGAATAAATGGGGAATTTGAGGGAGATATAAGTGTCCATTATTTTATCAACGTGTATAGACATCTCTTCACACTATTTTGAAATTCTATCTTCTGATCTAAATAAGGTGGCTTTGCATCCTACTAGGGGAGGATGATGGATGTTCATTTTGAATATGAGTTATATAAGATGATTATGATGATGTAGAGAAGTCCACATAGGTTCAATAAATATGATTTGAGATGGGATATTAATAAGTTTTGTGATAGGATCCCATTCATCATAACCCATAAGTGGACTATTGGAAAGAGTTGCATAGTGTTGGAGGAAATCCTCAAAAAGAGGGGTAAAAGTGCATGTGAATTTGTTTTTATAGGATGTATGAGGTTTAATTAGGAAGAAAATATATTTATTATCTTGAGAGGATGGGTTAGTTGATGCAAGTTGGGTTTGAGATAAATTTTAAGAAGTGGTAGTATAAGGTTGACTATTAATAACACTCGATAAAGAGGTTAGAGGAGTTTTAAAAATGGTATGAAAAGTTTAATCTAATGGATATATTGTAATTGGTTTATCGAAATATAAGGTTTTCTTTCCCAAACTCTATTAAGTGAGTTAGGGAAGACTCTTGGATACCACAAAAAAGTGTGAGATGATTGGTGAGTGTGGGTGGGATGAGAATCAATGAAGGCAAATACCTTTCCCATATTATTCATGTTGACCACATTCTCTTCAAGAGTTATATCTATAATATTTTCAATTTTATTGGTGGAAGGAGTAAGATTATCATTATTATCTTGGTGATTTGGAAGAGGGTCTTTGTAGATAGCCAAATGAGCATTAACTTGGTTCAAATTTTGAGTTTTAGTGTGTGTTTAATGATATTTAAAGGCAAGATCATAGTATTTTTGATGTTTATGAATGATATAATCATGGTCAAAATTGGGACCAAGAATGCAATCCATATCTAAGTTATGAAATTGCCTATAAATTACATGAGAATGATCCCAACTAGAATGAAACCAACATAATTTATTTGGATCATATTAGGATTTCATGGGATGAGTGGATCAATATCTTATGGAAGAGGACTTGGTAGACACTTTTATAACTCCACTAAGGATAAATTTTAATAAACATTTATGTTACTTTTTGAATAAAAATGAGGATTAGGTATGTGGTTGGGAGGGAAACTTATTATAAAGCTTAGTTGGGAACAATAACTTGAATATTTTAAATGCTATCATAATAATTAGTGACACCATAACTATTAGCATGTCAATTTTTATTTTTGATGAGCATGCAAGTTCCCATATAAGGTTAGAATAGCTCAAATTGACACATGAGGAAATCTTGGTGCTTAGTTTGGTTAATGGCTTCTTCAAAAGTTCATGTAGAGAGAGTCTAGACATGATATTATAAATTAAGATAAATAGCATTGGTGAATAAGGTTATCATATACCATATTTTTCTCACACTCATTCATCAAGATATTCAACCATTTGATGAAATCTTGTTTAAATTCCATCTCAAGTTGCTTACAATTGATAAAATGAGCCAATGTATTTTTAGAGAGGTCACTAGTTTGAAAATATTTTAAGATATCATTAAATAAATCCTCTGAAGTAGTGATGGATTGATATTTGAGTTTGTTATACCAATATAAATCATCACCATATAAAGTTTTTCCTATAATCTTTGTAGCAGTAAAAGTGTTTAAATTGACCCAATATTTATATAGATTTACAAATGTTTTTAAGTGAAGGGTAGGATAAATTGACCCATTGTAAATAATGGTATGGGTGATACCTCTGATATATATTTTAGAAATTTAAGTCATAAGAGGTTTGTTTTGAAGATGATTTATTATTTTATTAAGAAGAGGTCGAGGAATAACATTACCATGGGAATCTTGAAGGGGAGGTGGGGGGAAAGTTTGGTTATGTACTAACCATAGAACCTATTCAGGGTGATTTTAAATATGGATAAGATTATTTTCAATTTTCATCCTTTGGTTGACATTATTAGCTTGGAAATCATTTAGTTGGTTAAGAGCTTGAAAACAATTTATGGGTTTGAGTGGTTTTATTTTTAGTATGTGAAGTAATAGCATTGGTATTAGTTGCTTAAATGTGGTAGAATGTGTTCTATTAGTATATTGATAAGAATTATTAGTAAATGAATCACTTGTATAACTATTTGTGTGGGTGGAAAAATATGCACTAGTAGAGGGATGAGTAGAAGAAGCACTAGATGCATGATTACCATGGGTAGCAAATAATTCACTAGTGGAAGAATTGATAAGAGTGAATCATATAAAAATCTCACTAGATGTATAACCTTCCATGTTCGTATAGATACTTGGCATAGAGGTGGAACAAATCAAATAAAAAGATGTCATAGTATGAGAAGGGGTCAAAAGAGAAGCAAGATGTTGAGAGTAAAAGAAGATATTACCCCCAAATCCATGTGAAAATATGGGGGAAGGTGAATGGGGATCCTTAGTTTGACCATTTATCATAATGTGATAAATATTATAAGGATATTTTCCTTCATGTTGAGGAAATACATTAATGAAAAAAATTATTTTTGGAGTATACTCTAATTTAGGCTAATCTTCTAAGGAGAAAAGAGGGTTGCAAACTAAATATGTATCAATATGGGTCTCATAGTTTGTAATGCGAGTGGCCACATGCACATTACTTTCCTCTAGAGTAAGAGCCACATGATATTTATGGGAAAACCTATTAGGGTTCGTAAGGATCATCATGCCTATTGAGTTCAACTCAGTGTTGTCCTCAAACAATAATTTCATGTTGAGAGAGAAATATTAAGGAAGACTAAGATGATGCAAAGACAAAATGGAAAATAGGATACATAGTCAAATATTGTGACAGTGTATTTAATACAATAAGTAAATAAGAGTATAAAGTCATATAGGTTGACTTTGTATTGTAAACATGGGATATAAAAAGATGATAAGGATATAGAGTTTTGGAGGTCAATTGTGTTCTATAACCTTATTGGTATAGAAGGATATAAAGTCATACAATTTGACTTTATATTCCAGATTAGGAGAAAGAATAGGTTGATAAGGATACATAGTTAAACAAGTTGACTATGTACTATTAATAAGGGAGAATATAGTCTATTAGATACTATATTGACAAAAATGATAGTGTGTCAAACTAGGGAAATTTTTTCAATATAAGTGAAGCAAGAATGAAAGCAAACACACAAACAATTGAATCAATGTGAGTGATCTAATTGGGGAACACAACATAAAACCTTGCACCAACATTGGCTAATATAATTTTTTGTAATACAACATAAAATGAACATAGAGAAAGAAATAAATTAAAAATTAAATGCTAAGCATTCATCTTGATTTTTATTATATTAATATAAATTATTTATTTAAGTGTGATAAGATAGTTGGCTAAAATAGGGAACTAGAAAAGCAATGTATGGATGGTTTTTGGATTTATGGTTAGAAAGGGATTTATGTTGGAAATGGTACTAGATTGGTATTAGGGCCTACCCCCTCACTTCATAATCTTTTAGTGATAAGGGTGTCAGGTGATTCGTTAATATATATCATTAACCACATATTTATACTTGGCCAGAAAACCAAGTTGGATTTATCCCTTGGTGATGAAATATAAGTAGGTAGGCATTGGGAAGACAAATATTTAAATGTGTTTTGAATGTTATGTGATTTTTTAGTGTGTGAAAAATATTAAAAGAATGTAACTAAATGGTAATTTGAAAAAAAAAACCTGTTTAGACTATGTGAGTTACTCTAAGCATGCAAATAGCTGAAAAAGAAATGTGAATTAATTACTATCAAATAGTTTTTAATTCCTTGATTTTAAAATAGTACAGAGTTGGTTCATACAATAATATATGCAAATAGTAAATAATAGAGTTGACTAGGTCACTATTGTTCTATAGAAGTGAGGTCTTTAAGAACATAGTCAAATGGGTTGACTATGTCTCTTAGATAAAAGAAAGACTATAGAACTAGATAGAAGAAAGACTATAAAACTAAGTTGACTAGGTCGACTTAGTTGGATATAGGGTTATAGTTTTAAAGACTACTACCTTGTGAAAAATAAAACTAAATAAAGTCATAAAATGAAAGAGAAGGGAAAGACAAGAACCTTGGTGAGCTTGAGGATGGTTAAGATTGCAAGTTTTATAATGAAGTGCCTTAATTTCTAATTTCAAATTATGCAAACCAAGTTAGTTAGTTTGACCTAGTTATGTAAAACCCTATGCTTAAAAAAATAAGATGATAAAGTCAACCTATTATACCTAGTTTGTTGACCTATATGCTAGTAGAGAGAATAAGATGACAAAGTTAACCTATTAGACATTGTAGTCTTATCTAGACTTGAAAAGGAGTACTATGTCAACATGTTCAATCTAGTAACTTGTGTCTAATGAATACTTATACAAATAGAACAAAGATGTATTGATGTGATTATGTGTTAAAAATGCACATATAAAGTTATAACTATACCAAATAGTTCAATATAGTACTATAAATATATAAAAATATAATAAGTTGATAAAAATGATACCATGAAATAAAACCTACAAGGGTTAAATTCATGTCAGGTTCACCAAACTGTAAGCAATGGGAAATATAGTAGATCTATAAATAAATCTTATTTTGAAGAATATAAATCCTAACTACACTTTCAATTTTGGATACATTAGATATTCAAGGTCATGATGAAGATGGATCTTATAGACCCAGCCAAGGGATCTCTTATCACAATAATATCAATAGGGAGGGTTCCAAAGCATCCAACCAAGAAAAACTATGCAATAACCCTAACCAAGTCCTACATTTTCATATTCACTAAACTAATAATAAGTAAATAAAAATCTAATATAGTTTTCACCAAATCTTGTGGCCTAAAGAGGTGGTAATAAATACAAAACTTAAACATGCATAGAAAACATATACTCATTTTAAAGTATACAAAATCCTAATTCATGGGAAATAAGTGCAAATGTATATCTATCTACTCTTACAAAGGGGGAATAAAGTTAGAAATACTTACCTTTGAAGATGAACCCATTGAGCCTCAATCACTCCCTTGGCCAAGGTGCTCCATAAGAGGTTGTTGTAGTGTGTAAGGATGACAAGGATAAATCATCTCTAGGATATATAACCTATCAATGCATCTAAAGTACTTATCCACAAGACAATATCCATATCTCAAAATAAAGTATGAAACCCTAATCTTGATCATCAATTATAATGTTGGATAATAATATGCACAATATTTACTCTTCTTCCTATATTCTCTTAAAAATTATGAAATGGATGTGTTTATATAGGTAGATCTAACCCTAATCCTTTTTGAAAGTTTAGGGTAACAAGGTTGACCTACTAAAAAAAACAAATTAGAGACTAGGTTGACCAGAGGTTGAACTAGACCATAATAGGTTTTATCAATTATAGTACAAGTTTGATGGGGCTAACAGTGTAATGTAAACTACTAAAAAGGGTATTAGATTAGGGAAGGGCTAATGAATGTTTTAAATGAATAAAAGAGGGTGAAAATAGGAGTCAAATATTAGGGGAATGTTTGTAAGAGATGGGTGTGTAGATATCAAGAGGCAATAAGGGAAAATAATCCTATGAAGCATGAATGGTCTACCCACCCCTTTCACAGTGTGGTCCTTAAGGTGTTCACTTAGAGAGATTGAGACTTAACGAGTTCCTACAAGATAAAAAACATTAATAATTGATAAAGTTTGAAAATAACATATGTATATAGTTTAGATGTGTCTAATCTTAATGGGTATGATGAAGTAAAACATGATAGTAAAGGATTAAAATGCATTAAGGAAAAACCAACACATTTTTCCACTTGGTGATGAAAACTATGAATTCAAGGGTGTAACAACCCCATTGGGTTAGACTTAGAAAAATGTGATATTTTTTTAATTTAGTCAATGCATTCCTTCATTATAATTCACCATGAGAATCTAATTAGTGATCCAGATATAACACTCTAAGTATATCAACTGTAAAATAAACATGTGTTATATATCTCACTAATCACTATCACCATATGAAACACATCATAAATAAATATAGAAAATAATTATAGATATGCAACCATGGATGGTAAAACATACAACCACTACTATCAATGTATAAATAAATAAATAATTGCATCTCATTAGATTAATCTCTCAATAATAATAAATAAAATACAATGCACAAGATAAAAGATACAAAGCTCCATGGAGCATGAGTTCTCGAAGTTTAGTATCTTTACAAATCCCAAGTGTCATCTCCAAATAAGCAGTATTGTGGGGAGGGAGAGCATCATCTAATCATTTTTACACACCAACCACAAACCATATATATCCCTCATTCAATCCCCCATTAGGGAATGGACCTCCTTTCATATATGAGAGATAGAGATGGTGTGGGAATCTAGAGAGAGGAGATGGTACCCATGTGTTGTATGATTTCTAAGAACATGCAATGCACCATAAAAAATATGTTCGAACAAGATATCACATAACCATGTAAATCATACACATGAAGAGACAATGCCTAACTAAAATTACTATTATCAATAAATATTTCACCCTAGAGGAGGTTTTTAAAAACTCCTCTAGATTTGGGCAACATGGGAATACTTCTAGGTCTGTGTGTCTACCTGTGGTAGAAGTAGACCTCTATGTTTAAGGGCTAGTTCCCTGAATTTACCTTGAAATGCTTGTCACCTAATTAATTGATTGATTATGGGAAAAGAGATATAAATATGTATTAAATGAAGCTAATATAAGGAGGTGACACACCAAAAGGTTTTCCAAAATATTGTCATACTTATTTCACTAATAAATAAGACCTATAAACTAGCTTCAATATCCTAAGAGTTTCTAACATAAGTGTTTCAATGCATAGGTGATATATATAAGAAAACTCAAGGTAAGTGAACCAGAGGGAAGATTACATAATCTAGGGATAATTATACACTTTAAAGGAGCCTACTAGACTATATACACCTTATATTACTTATTATAATATGAAACTCTTACATAAAAATGAAAGGATAAGGAGAAGTAAGGATATAAGATTATCACTCAACATCACCATACATCACTTTGCACACTTAGATAAAATTTTCATAAACTCAAAACTAGATTGCATTTAATATTATAAGTCAAATTAAAATGTTAAAACAATTAGGGATTAGCCATATATTGTGTGGAATTATAATACAAGATTCAAAATGGATACTACTTATAGAATTAGAGATATGAGAGAGGAGAATGAAGTCTACGAGTCACAAACACACTTGTCAAGCTGAGAGGAGTTACATCCACAAGAGGATGAAGTATGAGATATACCATGCAATGTCTACTTGAATAAATGTTCCTCAAATAATGAAACTCCTAAAATGTTCCATAGTACTCTTCATTTTCTTGTCTAGAAAGTGCATCATTTGGCCTTGTATGATCACTCCATAATAGACTAGGGATAGGTTATATGATTTCACTATGAGGGAGGTGTTGACCAAATATGACTTTTAGGTCAAATTGGGGTACCCATAGGTAAAAAATTGGTTTTATAGATGTTTTTGGGAGCATAATATTTTTTTGTGAGATGTTTCATAGGTCATTTAATGTTATTTAAAGATGTACTAGCCTTGGTCATGAATTTCATTAGCCAACATGTCTTTTTATTAATTTTAGGGGTCAAAAGGATGAATTTAATGCTTTTTAGGGTTTTTTTTGGAAATTTAAATTTTACAAATATTATTTCATGCCCCATGTGTCCCTATAAGTCTTAAGTGACAAAACTGAAAGATGATAGATTATGCAAAAGAAGGTAGTTTTTTAGTGAAAGGAGAAGAAAATGGCACTTATAAGGCCTCCTTGAGAAGTGTGTCACTTATAAATGGTTTAAATGTGAATATTAAAATTCAAAATTCTCAACCATATGTTTTAAATGATGTAGAAGTGTCATTTTAATGTCAAAACTATTCTTTTACTATTCACCTTTCTTGGCATGAAAAAATGACCTATAAATTTTTACTTGGTACGGTCAACATAAGGGGTTTCAAGAAAAATGATCTTCAGGTTTTATTATACACTTATTTATATTCCATTTTGTTTTTGGTTTCATAATAATGGTGGTATGATATTTATGAACATTTCATAAGAAATTAACCTTTCAAATCTACTTGCTAATATGTGCACCTTGAAAGTTTTGCTCTTGTTTGTGAAAGTCCATACAATTCACTTATTTATATTGGTTATAGAGGATTTTTAATCCCTAACTCATGTATTCCATGATTGGTTTCACTTTTGGATTTGATTTGATGAGCCAACTAGCTCAGTTTACAAAAAAGAATGAACGAATGAAGTTACAGTCATTTCTACCTTGTTCCAAAAAATTGATCTTTTACAGAGGTTTTGTGTGAATGGAAAAGGATGTCCCACATGCCTAAAATTCATATTCCCACATCCTTCCATGTTTTAGTTCCATGATTTCATCCTTTTAGTAGTTTTCAAGCTTATCTTCATCCATTGTCAACCTTAGGCTTTATTTCACTTGCAATCACTTATATAGACATGCTTAACTTGTTTATGGAGTGATAATCAAGGTATTTTGGTTGTCCAATCCATAAATTTTTTGAGATATCCAATTGAGATGTTCTGAGAAGGTGAAAATATGGTCCCAAACATATTCATCATGCTCAAATAGTCATTTGATGTTCTTGATTACTCTATCACATGTATATGAAAGTGATTTTCATGTTGGAAAGGTTCTATCAAAGTTGGTTTCAAAGTGTCCTTGATGGATATCACTAAATTTAAGGTTTATAAATTAATTTTAGAAGTTTTAAATCCATTTATTAACATGTTATTTCCAAATTCAATGTCTTGGCTATATAAAAAACCCTTATGTACACCTATAGGATCCTATTGACATCATGACGATGTTTAGAGAGATGAAAATGTACTTCCAACTTCTTAGAACTATTAGATATGTATTATATATTTGGATGAGAGATTAAAAGTTTCATATGCATATATATTTTCATGTTATTTACATCTAGCCCACTATGGTATGTCAAAACATCCACTTACAGGTGGCTAAGTACGGTACCAAAAGCTTACACAAAGATATGGATCCATTTTGACACTTTTTTGGAACCTTGGTATGATGAAGAGGCTATGATAATCCATTAAAAGTTCCAAGATATAATTTTGAGGTGTGAGACCAACTTGAAGAACCAAAAGATTGTGTTTTGGGAAATAGTCCCAAAAAAGCCAACATAGAGACCAAGAGCTTTCATGAGTATCCTAAAGCATGGTGGTATATGGTTTTGAGACATATAGTTATGTGTTTTTTATATCCCATAGTATAGAATATACCAATGAAAATAATGAAGTTCAAACAGTGAGGGAAGGTAAATTGTTTGAGACCTCAAACATGCCCAAGAAAACCCTAAAATATTTCATTGAAGTTTACAGGGCTATAAGAAAGAATGACATTTTGAAACCCTAAGGATTAAATTTGAGAAAAACCCCATAACTAGTATGGATATATTAATGGCATGAGGTATAATAGATTTAAGTGACCAAGGAGCTATTGAATGTTCCCTTGTGATCCCCATGACTATATACAAATCCCGTAATCTATAGTAGGATTAGATCAATAACCCTAGTTGTGATGCTTATTTGATGTTTTGAGACTCTAAGAAGGTGAGTACAAAGTCAAGAAGGTATTTTATGAGAAATAAGGTATAAAAATAGGATATTTATCATCTTGACCAAAATATTTTGAGACAATAGACAACTAAAGGGGTCAATGGGAGCAAAGTGCCTCAGTCAACAGGGAAAAATCTAATGTAAGTGTGTGAGTGTAGTTGTAGGGTAAGTTGGTGATTTTTTTGTTAGAGAGTAATTTTGTGTGACTTAAATAGGTTTCAAGAGAGTCTTAAAGATTCATTACCAAGACTCAAATAATCCAATGAAACCTAAAACAAGCTTTAAAAAATAGGGTTGTCCGAATCGTGGTAAAAGGAAACACAATCATGAACCCAATGAGCATACAAGGTGAAAAAAATATATAAGAAGATATCACATTATTTTTTTCTTATTATGGGTGTAAATAAAGTATTTCTACACCATGATAAATTTAAGTTAAAGTCATTTGCATCTATAGGCAGGGGTATCTCAGTCTAGTAGGGTTGAGATAGTGACCCTAAGCTAGATATCTTAAATGGTGATTTGAAGGTTTCAAATGAAGAATAATGGTGAAAATAGATGTTTTGTAACATCAATATGGATTAAAGGAGTTATAACAACATTATAACCCAAATCCTACCATGTTAAACATCCACCTACAATAGTCAACTAGGGTTTCTCAGTCTTATGGAAAAGAGGCTTAGTTTGGTGAGTTCAAACTAAAAATGAAACCAAATGTAATATAATACCGAATGATATAAGGTATTACCACCTAAAAAAATGTTATAGTGACTTCATAAATTAATCAAAGGGATAAATTATGTTATATAAATGCCAAGACCCCTGTGTGCACTTATAACAAGGTGTAAACTAGTAAGGGTAAGGTGAAACATGGTCTTGTTTGGAGAAAGAAGAGAGTTATGGACATGTAAAATTTGTTTATGGATAATAAAAATAATGGGTTAATAATTCCAAAACTCCTCCAATATTTCCATCCACTTTTTCTTACTTGTCCAATGGGGCAATAGTCTATATAAAGAGCCAAGAAACCTCTTTGCACAATAAATAAACATGTGAAATCCAAGGAAAATAGTATTTTTGGATGAGTTAAAATATTAATGAGAATTATTTGGATATGGGAAAAATTTTATATCATCATAAAATAATTTTATTGTCTTGGATGGGTCACTGTTAGGAAGGCCTGAAGAAAATGTAGGAAAACAAGCTTTTATAGGCGTTTTTTGGACATTTGGAGTCGGTTAAACACCCAAATAATGTAATAAATAAAAACCATTTGATAAAAATTATAATTATAACTTGTAAAAAATCCAAAAATATTCATTTTTACCAATGGATAAGATCTATACCTCAGTAGTTTATCTCAGAGGTCAACTAGTCCAAGCAAATCAGGTTTTGGCTATGTGAACTAGTGAAGGAAAAATAAGCAAAAGACATGATATGGATCATTAGTAAAATATTTGAAACATATAATAAGTTTTATGGAATTAAAATTTATTATATTTAATAAATATATCAATATTATTCCCCTTAGGGTGACCAAATTGTTCATGCACACAATCCAACATGGCAAACTTCCACTAGGCCTAATTGGAAAATGAGGAAAGAGGATGAAGAAGATTATGTGGAGTGTTATGAAATGATATTTTAAGCTCAAATTAAATGTTAAAATTCATAATAAATAAACATAACTATAATATATCAATCCTAATATCCAAATCTAATAGGGTACCTATTAGACCTATTAGGCTTTGAAAAGACTTAGTGTCAAATGCTAGTATAACTTCATTTACACCCCTTTGTGGACTATAAAAATGATTTAATATTGTTATTTAAGTGGATATACACATTATTTAACTCATTAAGTAGTTAAAACAACTATAAATCCATATCTAGATCAGAGAGGACACAAGTATGTAAGAAAAGTAAAGATAAGTTGGTGAAGTGTTTTCAAATGCTCATATCTTTTCTAATTTCTTTTTTGGGAAAAGAAGGGATTATGATAAGTTATTAGGGTCCATTGGAATAAATTTTGTGTAATTTTGTGTCAGGTTCAATTTCCAATCTTTATGAACAAATTTTAAGACCTAAAACCCAACTAAACCCTCAACTATGTTCCGATTGATAAAATGAGCTTGGAAAGATATCTTAATGACATAGTTTGGAAATTAAAGTTATTTTAAAATTTAGGGTACTCCATTAGGCTATCTCCAACTAATATTATTAGTTTATAAGTATATGGATAACATGAGAAATCAATTTTTCTTGACTAAGTTTTGTGTTTTTGAGGCTAAAAAAGGAGTCTAAATATGAAATAAAGTTTGGGTGGAATATTAGGACTTATAATAAATAAATATGGCCATTTTATTTTAGGAAAAAATCCTAAGTGTCCAAACTAGATCTCTCCTTTCAGCCAATCAAAACTAGCATAGTGGACACAAGGGTGAGAAGGGTGAAAACTCCAAGTGTGATCCTTTTTAAAGCATTATTTATGCCTCTAAGGACATTTAGGGCATTTATAGGTGTAATTAATTCCATCCCATATATTTTAATTAATAATTTAAGGAAATTTTGAGGCCAAGTGTGAGGGGTCACTAAAAAAAGAGTTTTTTAGACTATAAATAGTGATGGCTTCCTTCCAAGAATTTTTAGATGAGTAGGAATGAAAGTAACGAATGAAGATGAATTATTTATGGAATTAAATATTATAAAAATCATCATACCTATCCCTATTTATTGGTGGGATTTTTAAACAGGTTAAATTTATGAAGGTAGTTTTCTTAGCCAAGATTGGGAATTTTATGCCATTCTTCATAAGTTTCATGACTTGTATGGAAAATTTATCCTATTAACATTTCATGGTTCATCCCATATATATTTTTAATTAAATTATAACCTCTTATCTCATATTAACAAGTTTCCAAGTGACCTTTGGACTTATTTTGCCTTATTCTTCTCTAAAAGGATATAAATATTGACTCTTTTAGCTCTTTTTAGTAGCCTCCATTGGTTAATGGTGAAACCTTGGCCAAATTTGTACTTTAATTACTATTTGATAGACAAAGAATTAATTTTTACTACTTACATGATGTATAATTGGGTGTTATTTCAATCTTCTTGGTCTTGTCTAGTAGAAGATGATATTTTCTAGCATGTATTCCTTGATTATTTACCAAGTGTGAAAAGAGTGATTGTTATAGGTATTTGTTACTATTATTTTCAAATTTAGGAGTGTATTATAAGTTTTTTATGACTGTATTCTCTAAATTAATCATTCATTACTCTCCTAAGTATCAAATGCCTTCTCGAACCTAGCTTATGGAACACTGATGTGACAATACAACTTAAATTGTGAATTTTGTGTGAAAGAAGCCTTTTTTAGCTCTAAGTAGTATAAGTTCGATCCATAAACTAGAATATAATATTGGTGAATCACCTTTTTTATAGCTTTCTTAGGTTTTCTCTTAACCCTTTTCATCCAAAATTTATTTTCAAGAATTTACTTCAAAGAGTGCATCAAGGGAACTAGCCCTTATAAAGATTCATCTCAAAAAATTGTTACCCACATCAAGAGAGATGTTTACATTGTGCCACTTGGATGAGGAGAGCTAGGAATATCCTCAAGTGGTGAAAATCCAAGTGAAAATAGTTTTTTTCATGCTCGATGGGAGTCTAAGTCTTAGAAGATTGTCCAAGATTGGTCTTGGTCTTAGCATAGTTGCAGCTTCAAGAACATCTATAATTATTACTTGGAAACTCCACTAAAACTTCAAATGTTTTGTTGTTGATCATTCCCTAATTTCCATGCCAAAGTTTACCACTAGGTTTGTTTCTAAAATTATACCCTTTGAGTTTGTACAAATGCCTTTATATTATGTCAAAAGGTTTAGGTTTTTGAATACCCATCCTTATTCAAGAGCTGGTGTTTAAGAAGTCTAAGTTCTTGTTTAGTTAAACCCCTAATACTCATAGTTCACATTCCAAGATGGATATAAAATAACCTTTTGTACTTTTCACTAGATCATCTCCTTTGAATATTTCCCAATATGATCAAATTATAGGATCAAGCCTTAAGAGTGTTCCATCTTTTAGTGGAAAAGGTCATATTACTACCATTAAACATATTATAAATATATAAATAATCTAAAATATCCATAATATTACCCAATATAATGTGTCTATTAAGTTATTATCATTGTCTTTCAAAGGTAAAGATTAGGATTGGTATAGGACTCTACCTAAAAATTCTATTGGTTCATAGGATGAATTAGGATATCTATTGACTAAGAGGTTTAGAGAGAAGAGTGATCATATATCACTAGCTAAGAAATTTACCACTATCAAGAGGGTGCCACAAGATTTTATTCAATATTTTAACATTATATTTTAAAATACATGGGATAGGATCCTATCCCTTGAGAGACCTACTCTAAACTATGCCTTCTTATATTATCTAAAAGCATTGAATAGTGATATAGCCATGATGATCCAATCCATGGGTGGGAATACATTACCTACTACCTATTAAATATCCATCAATGATGAGAATTATATTTTTAAAGTAGGTAAGATTAATCCTATGCCACTAATTCCATTATTATATGATTTGGAGCCTCGTAGTCAAGTTGCATTACCTACCTTGGCTCCTTTGCCTAGTCAAGAAAAGTCTAACATTGCTCCCACAAATGAGATTCATGAAGTCAAGAGTTTGTACCAAAGTATCACTAATGAATTAGTTGAACTCAAAAGGCAACAAGCTCAAATATATAAACCTTCTCATCCCTATAATTAGTTTGGACAAGGAAATAGACCTCTTTTTTGAGGTAATGCTCAAGGATAATGTCAAGTCACTCAAGCTAGAACTTACCAAAGTTACAATCCTAATGTTACCTCTTCTTCCAAATATCTTGTTCCCACTCAAAATAAATCTATTAAAAAATAACCATGTTATCCCTTGTATGACTAAATTCAAGGCTAAATTGCATATGTCAATGAAGTGCTTAGTCAAGGCATGACATGACAATGCAAAGAAATCAAGCATCTCAAGTTTCCACTTTTGAGATGCCAATGAAAAATAGAATTAAAATTGGAATGGAAAGTTGAAAAACACAATATAATTATACTCTCATAAATCATTAGGAGGGATATTTTTGTTTTATTAATCATTTGGGGAATTCAGGAAATGCGAATACTAGTGTGGCTTCTAACACTAAGTCTAAGAAGAAGGTTGTTAAAGAGACACAAAGGGATAATAAAGGACTTTTTTGGACTCCTAAAACATATCTAATGTGCATGGGTCTAATTAATATCCTAAGGCTTAGGAAAATTATAAGTTTTAGAATGTAAAGCCTACGTATATTTCCACCTTCACAAGATACACCACAAGGTACTAATGCTTCCAAAGAACCTTTCAAGGAGATCAATAAATCTATTAATGTTGAGGATAAAATTAATAATTTTAACATGAATATTTAATTATGGTATTAGTATACAATACCTAGACAAAATTATATGCTTCAAAGTGAATTTGAAGGACTTGGTAAGCAAGTTAGATCAGCTAGGAATGATAATGTTGTCTTGGTGAATGGAATCCAACCCATTGATGGACAAGTGAATAAGACTGATAAGACTCCTTTTTAATTATCATTGATAATTGGTCATTTCTTAGTTCAAAATTACATCATAGATAGTGGGGATAGTAATTTAGTTATGCCCAAGTGTATAGTGAATAAACTAAGCCTCAAGTATGAGCTAATGGCTAAAGGAGTTTTACAATTGGATGGATAACCAGCAAATACCTTGGGAGTATTCAAGGATTTGAACTTGATTTTACATTCTTGTCATAATTTTTCCATTCATCATGATGTATTTATGGAAGATTTACCTCTATACTTTGCTCTTTGTTTGTCAAGAGAGTTTACAGCTAAGATAGGTGGATAATTGGTAGCCAATTAGTCTTATATGGTTTTTAGGACAAATTATGGTACTAAGGTGAAGATTGAATCAGAGCCTATACATGAAAATTACTTAGAGACTTACATGCCTAAATTGTAAAATGTTAATTATGCCATTATTAATGAAGAAAAAAAATCACATAGATCAATCTCCAATATCTTCTCTTGAAGGAGTTTTTGATTTATACTTAAATAAATGGGGAGATGAACATGATAAGCATGATCCTTACAAATTCATAGAGTAGTCTAGTCTTAATGTGTATTTTATTCATTAGGGGGACTATTTCATGCCAAATTTTATGAATCCAAGTGAAAACATGGATGGTTTATGGCATATTTTCTTTGGTAGATCAAGAGTTAAGATTGGGGTAAGTGTTAGAGCAATGTTGGTTTCTCCTTCTAAAGAAAGGTACTATTCCACTTTCAGATTTCAATTATCTTGTACTTGTAATGTGGTATAATATGAGGCCCTCATTCATGGCCTTGAGTTGGATAGGAAAAGAGGTGTGAAATAATAAAAAGTGTATGGTGATAGTGAGTTGATTGTGAATCGAGTAATAGGCCAAAGTGTGACAAAGAACTCTTTGCTTAAATTCTATAAGCATAAAGTGTGGGATATTGTGGAATATTTCTAGGATTTTAACATCAAATTTATCCTAAGATAAGACAAAAAACATGTTGATAGGTTGGTATCAATTGGATCTTAGTTTGATGTTGCGAAAGGGATAAGAGAAGATAAGAATCAACCACATCTCAAGGTGATTGTAAGGCCCTCCATACTAGATAATGTCACTAATTGAAAAGTGTTTGATAGTGACCAAAAAATATCACTTTTTATATAAGAGGAGTGTGAGTTCTATTATAATAATTAGTCCAAACTATAATAGAAATACATAGGGTAGATTATATAATTGAAGTCAAATAAGCTCCCTAAAGGCCTAATCACACTTGAGAGTATTTTAAATGATGATGACCAGTTGAAAAAAAAAGGTAAACATGTATAATAAGTAAGAAAAATATGATAAGTTACAAATGTTCAAGGATAATTTTCTTGCACTTGGGAAGGTATGTACTAGTGAAGAGAAACATGCTTTCATTGAATTATGAAAAGAGTTTTTTGATGTCTTTGCATAGGAACATAGTGATTTAAAGGGCTTTGATCCAAGCTTATCTCAAAATACAATAGAGATAGATGAGAATTCTAAGAATATCAAGTAAATACAAAGGCTAATCAAACCTAAGATTGAACCTCTTATGAAGAAAGAACTTACTAAATTAATTGAGTCCAAAATCATCTTTCCTATTAAGCATTAATCTTGGTTGGAAAACTTAGTCCCTATTAGGAAAAATAATGGATAAATCAGGTTGTGTGTTGATTTTAGGGACTTTAATAGAGTTTCCTTGATGGACCATTATCATCTTCCTTTCATGGAACAAAATTTTCAAGTTGTGGCAGGTAGTGAAAGGTTTTATCTCATTGATGGATATTCTAGGTACAATCAAATTTTGGTGAAGGAAAGTGATCAATATAGGATAGTATTTACTACTAAATTGGGTACATATTATTATAGTAAAATAACTTTTAGTTTTCATAATGATAGAGATAACTTTTAATGTGTAATTGATATGGATTTTTAAGGACTAATAAATGACATTATGCTGGTGTATCTTGATGATGTCACAATTTTTTATAAGGATGCAAAGGATCACTTAAATCACCTTAGGCATAATTTTGAGAGATGTAGAAAGTTTTTAATCTCTCTTAACCTAAATAAATGTGTGTTTTTTATCCATGAAGGCAAACTTTTAGGACACATTTTTTCAAATAAGGGCCTATCTATAGATCTTGAAAGGCTGAGTGTAATTATTGCATTAGCTTTGCCCAAACACAGGAAAGGTTTGCAAAGTTTATATGGGAAAATTAATTTCATAAGGAAGTTCATCCTTGATTTTGATAATTTATTAAATCCTCTAACATCTATGCTAAGGAAGGATGAAGTGTTCACTTAGACTAGAAGAAGGAAGGAAAGTTTTGAAGAGATTAAACAAGCCATTACCCAAGCTCTAACTCTTGCAAGCCCTAATTTCTCAAAGGATTTAAACTTGTATACCTTTGGAAATGAGGAGGTAATATCTACCATGCTTAATCAATCAAA
Organism: Torreya grandis; assembly: GCA_037957365.1. Classification (NCBI taxonomy): domain Eukaryota; kingdom Viridiplantae; phylum Streptophyta; class Pinopsida; order Cupressales; family Taxaceae; genus Torreya; species Torreya grandis. Next base: position 734,197 of record JARHVA010005604.1, on the reverse strand, counting down.
TTAAGAAAACTTGGAGTAGCCTATTACCTTCTTTAGTCAAAGTTTGGAAGGCTATGAAGTAAGGTATACTTGTGTTGAGAAGTAATTACTTTCAATTGTTATAAGTCTTAATAAGTTTAGACATATGTTATCTACAAAAAATATTCACATATTGTTACCTCATCCTGGTTTTAAATACTTAATTTTGAGTAGAGAATTGAGTGAGAAAAGGGATGGTTAGATCACAAAAGTGATGGAGTATGATGTAAAATTCAAGACAATCAAGCTAGTGAAAGGGAAGGAATTATGTGAGTATCTTGCTTCAGATTTGAAGGAACAAAAAGAGTTTATTTTAACACTTCATGATGACCCTATGGCAACTTCATCTTCATCAATGAGGATTTGGACACAAGATATGATCTATATTCTCAAAATAGGTGAGTGTCCACAAGGCCTTGATAGAGCTAGAAAAAGGTACTTTAGATCAAAATCCATTCCTTATGTACTTGTTGATGAAGTTTTGTTTAGGAAGGGCTTCTCAGGTGTGTTATAAAAGTGTGTTGAATTAGATTAGATTGAGAAAATATTGCTTGAGTTTCATGATGGACCAACTAGTGGTCAGTTTTCTCTAAGAACCACAACTGCTAGAATTATGAGGGATGGATAAATTTTGCCTAGTTTTTTTAAAGAAACCCGTTCTTAGGTAAATAAGTGCAAAAAGTGTTCTCTCTATGATGGTAAATAAAATATTGTTTCCTTTCCTCTTCATCCCATTTAGGTTGATCAACCCTTTATGCAATGGGGTTTAAATTTCATAGGCATAATCAACCTACCTTATAGTGCTAGCCATAAATGGGTGTTGACTGCTATAGATGAATTTACAAAGTGGGTAGAGGTTATTTCTCTCAAGGAAGAAAATGAAAGTTTAGTTATAGAATTCTATGAAGGCATAGTGACAAGTTTTAGATCTCCTTAAATAATAATTTTAGATAATGCATTAGATTTCCTTGGGATGAAGACAAGTGAATGGGATTTGAAATATGACATATATCTTAGTACTTCCTCCAACTATTATCCACAAGGGAATGGGATAGCTTAGTACACAAACAAGAATATAATCAAGATCATAAAGAGAACAATGGAGGAGAGCAAAATGAATTAGCATTCCAAGTTGAAGACAACTCTTTAGGATGATAATATCACCCCAAAAAGAGCCATTAGAAACTCACCATACACACTTGTTTATGGGAGAAAAGCTAGACTACCTATTTCACTTGAGCTGCTAGCCTTGGATCTCACTTATCAACTAGAATTGATGGAAAATGAAAGCATAGAAGTCAGGTTGTGTGATTTTATGGAGCTTGAGGAGCTAAGAGATCAATCTATGCAAACTATGAGAGCTCACCTAGATCAAACAAATTTATAAAGAGGAATACATTGTTCTAAAGTCGGATGAAGATAGGGCTAAGCCTAGAAGACACATAAAGTTTGATGTTTTATGGATTGGCCCTTATGTTATCACCCAATAAAATCAACATAATGATTTACAACTCTAAAATTTGAATGAAGAGGAGCTTCATATCCCACTAAATGGGATATATCTCAAACATTTTTACTAAGGTTGTCCTCTCTCCTTGTATATAGTTTGTTCTTTTCCTTGTGTTTTCAAAGTGTTTATGCACATGTGTGAGTTTATCTTATGTATCCTAATTTATCTTATGTTTCCTTGGTGTTTTTTACTTGTTTGTTGTGTTTTAAGAAATTAATTTCTAGTTGTATTCAATAAATCTTTGACTCTATTAGACCATCATAGGATAAGGCTATTGGTCTAGTTAGTAAATAAAACACACTACCCCTATCAGTCACCAATTTGTTGACCAAATTTAATTTTTAGGTCAAATTAGGGCACCCATAGATAAAAACTTGGTTTAATAGATGTTTTTAGGAGAATAATATCTTTTCATGAGGTTTTTCATAGTTCATTTAATTTTATTCAATGATATATTAGCTTTGCTCATGAATTTCATTAGCCAACATGTCCTTTTAAATAATTTTATGGGTTAAGAGGGTGCATTTAGTGATTTTTATAGGTTTTTAGAGAAATATAAAGGTTAAAAAAGAATATGTAATCCCCATGTATCTAGTGAAAGGAGAAGAAATTTACATTTTTATAGCCTCTTTAGGAAGTGTGCCACTTGGAAATGGTTTAAATGTGACTATTAAAATTCCACATGCTCATACCCATATTTTAAATGATTTTGAAGTGTCATTTCAATGCCAAACATCATTATAATCCTTTTCACCTTTCTTGGAAAGCAAAAGTGACCTATAGATTTCTATTTGGTATAGTCAACACAAGTGGTTTTAGGAACAATGCTCTTGGGGGTGTATTATAAACTAAAACATATTAATTTTTTTGTTTTGTTGTAGAGGAATGGTTGTCTAAGCTTTATGAACCATTTGTAAGAAGTTGAATTTTCAAATCTACTTGTTAATCTGTGCACCTTGCAAGTTTTTCTCTTGTTTATGAAAGTCTATAAAATTCACTTGTTAATATTGGTTCTAAAGTATGTTTAATACCTTCTATAATTTCTCCCATGATTGGTTTCAATTTCTTTTTGACTTGATGAACCAACTAGCTCAGTTTATAATGAGGAGTGAAGGAATGAAGTTGCAATCATTTCTACCTTATTCTATAAAATTGGTCTTTTATAGAGTTTTTGTGTGAATGGAAAAAAATATAACAAATGACTCAAATTAATATTCCTACCTCCTTCCATGTTTTGGTTCACTAATGTCATCCTTTAAGTAGTTTATAAGCTTATCTTCCTCTATTTTCAACTTCATGTTTAGTTTCACTTGCAATCACCTATAAAGACTTGATTAACTTATTATTGGAGTGATAATCAGGATATTCTAGTAATATAAGCCATAAAAAAATTTATAGATCCCATTGAGATGTTTGGTAAAGGTGAAAATGTGGTCTCAAGCATATTCATCATGCTCAAACAGTCATTTGATGTTCTTGATTACTCTATCACACATATATGCAAGTGATTTTCATGTTGGAAAGGGTGTATTAGATCTATTTTCAAAGTTTATTTGATGGATGTCTCTCACTTGTAGGTTTAAAAATGAATTTTATAGGTTTTAAATCCATTCCTTAACATTTTCTTATGTAATTCAATGTCTTGCCTACATAAACCACCCTTATGTGCACCTATAGGGTCCTACTAACATCATGATGATGTGTAGAGAGATGAACATGTGTTTCCAACTTATTGGAACTAATAGAGATATATTATAGAGTTTTATGAGAACATACAAGTTTAATATGCATGGGGAGTTTCATGAATTTCACATCTAGCTCATTATTGTATGTCAAAACATCCACCTACAGGTGGCTGAGAAGGGTACCAAAAGCTTACATGAAGAAATGGAGCCATTTTAACACTTATTTGGAACCTTGGTATGATGAATATGATTTAAAAATACATGTAAAGTTATAAGATAGTATTTTTAGGTGTGAGACCAACTTGAAGAAGAAAAAGATAATGTTTTGGGAAATTGTCCCCAAAAAGCCAAGACAGAGACCAAAGAGCTTTTGTGAGTATCCTAAAGCATGATGGTATAAGGTTTTGAGACATATAATTAGGTGTATCTTATATCACATAGCATATAATATACCCATGCCAAGAATTAAGGTCAAATAGTGAGGGGAGGTAAATTTTTTGAGGCCTCAAACGTGCCTAAGAAAACACTAAAATATTTCATTGAAGTCTATAGGCCTATAAGAACAAATGACATTTTGACAACGTGAGGAGAAAATTTGAATAAAACCTCATAAATATGATGTATATAATAATGGGGTGAGTTATAATGGATTTAAGTGATTAAGGAGATATTGGAATGTTCCCTTGTAACCCCCATGACTGTCTAAAGGTCTCCTATACTAAGAATGCACACCTACAATAGAGTTAGATCAATGACCCCAGTTGTGATGCATATTTGATATTTTGAGACCCTAATAAGGTGAGTAAAAATTAAAGTAGTTGTTTTGAGATAAATAATAAATAAAAATATTATCTTTATCATCTTGACCCAAACTCTTTTAAGGCAATAAACACCTAGAGGGGTCAATGAGAGCAAAGTGTTTTAGTCAACAAGAAAAAATCTATTATAAGTGTGTGAGTCTGATTTTGGGGTACTTGGGTGATTTTAATGTGGAAAGTGATGGTTTGTGAATTTAATAGGTTTCAAGGTATTCTTAAATCTTCATGACAAAGCCTTAAATAAGCCCATGAAAACTATAACAAGCCTTATTAAATAGGGTTGTCCCAATCATGGTAAAAAGAAACACAATCATGAACCTAATGAGAATACAAGGTGAAAAAAATATATAATAAGATATTAAAAGATTTTTTCCTCAATAAGGGGGTCAATAAATTATTTTTACACCATGATCAATTTTAGTTAAATCCCTATGCATCTATAGGCAGGGGTGTCTCAATCTAGTAGGGTATGAGACAATGACCCTAAGCTAGATAACCCAAATAGTGATTTGAAGGTTTCCAAGGAAGAATAATTGTGAAAATACATGTTGTGTAAAATTAATATTTATTCAAGGATTTCCACCAACATCAGATACCAAATCCTAGCATGTTAAACATCCACCTATAATAATCAGCTAGGGTTTCTCAATCCTACGAAAAAGGGGCTTAGTTTGGTGAGTTTAAACTATAAATGAAACCAAATGGAAAATAATACCTGATGAGGTAATGTATGACCACATATAAAAATATTATATTGTCTTCATAAACTACTCCAAGGGATAAATTATGTTATGTACACCTCAAGACCCATGTGTGCACTTACAATAGGGTACAAACTAGTAAGGGTAAGGTGAAACGTAGAATTTTTTGGAGAAAGAAGAGAGTTATGGACATGGAAAATTGGTTTATTAATTATAAAAAAATAGGTAAATAATCCCAAAATTATTCCAATATGTCCATCCACTCTTCCTTATCCAAATGGGCAATAGTCTGTATAAAGAGCCAAGAAACCTCTTAACACAATAAATGAACATGTGGAATCAAAGGAAAAGAGTGTTTGTGGATGAGTTAATAGATTAATGATAATTATTTGGATATTTTAAACATGTTATTTTATCCTAAAATCAATTTTTTTTCTTGGATAGGTCACTCTTTGGAAGGCTCAAAGAAAATGTAGGAAAACAAACTTTTAGAGGCCTTTTTTGGACATTTAGAGTTGGTTAGACACCCAAATAATGGAATAAAGAAAAAATTTTGGCTGAAATGATAATTATTAATTTTTAAATCTACAAAAATATTAATTTTTCCTAATGGATAATAAATATACATCACTATTTTATCTCAAAGGTCATCTAGTCTAAGCAAATCAAGTTTTGGCAATGTGAACTAGTGAGGGAAAAATGAGCAAATGACCTGATATGGAGTTTTTTTAACCTCATTAAAACATATTATAATGTGTATGGAATGAAAATTGATGATATTTAAGTAATATATCAATCTCATACCCCTTAAGGTGACCAAATTGCTCATGTACATAGTCCAACATGATAAACGTCCATTAGGCCTAGTTAGAAAATGAGGAAAGAGGATGAAGAAGAGTGTGTAGAGGGTTATGCAATGATATTTTAAGATAAAATTGGATGTTAAAATTAATAATAAAATATCCTTTCTATAATATATCAATCCTATCATCCAAATCTAATAGGGTTTCTATTAGACCTATTAAGCTTTGAGAAGACCTAGTGCCAAATGGTATTACAACTTCATTTCCACCCCTTGATAGACTATATATATGATTGAATCATGTTATTGAAGTGGATATAAACATTATGGAACTCATATTATGTATATAAACCCACTTTAAATCCATGTCTATCTTAGAGAACATAATTATGCAAGAAAACCAAGGACAAGCTCAGAAAAGTGTTTTCAAATGCTTAGATATTTTATAAAGTTTTGAATGGGAATCATAGGGATTATTATAATATATTGAGATAATTTTGTATCAATTTTTTGTATTTTTTTGTAGGTTATATGTCCAATATTTATGAACAAAGCTTAAGATATAAAACTACCTAAAACCCTATAAAACTCTTAGCTAGGACCCAATGGAGAAAATGAGTTTGGAAAGCTATCCTAATGACATGTTTTGGAAATGAAAGTTATTTTAACATTTATATTAATCCCTTAGTATATATTAAACTAAGATGAGTTGTACATAATTATATGGACAACATGAGAAATAGGGTTTTCTTGACTATTTTATGTGTTTTTTAGTCTATAGGAGGAGTTTAAAGATGAAATAAATTTTGTATGGAATATGAGGAATTTTAGTAAATTATTATTTAAATTTTATTCCAAGAAAAAACTCCTAAGTTTTGAAACCATAGCTCTCTTTTCAGCCAGTCAAAAATGGCATAGTGGACACAAGGGTGAGTAGGGTGAAAACTCCAAGTGTGAGCCTTTTTAAAGCATAATTGATGATTCTAAGGCCATGGAGAGTCTTAAAATGTGTAATTAACTCCATATCATGTATTTTCATGAATAATTGAAGGCATATTTGAGGCTAAGTTTGAGGGGTGACTAAAAAAGTATATTTTTAGATTGTAGATAGTGATGGCTTCCTTATAAGAGTTTATAGATCGGGAGGAATGAAAAAAGTACATGGAGATGCATGAATTAATGACTTACCTATTATCCCAATAATTAGACCCATATTTATTTAGTGGTGAAATGTTCAAATAGGTTCAAATTGTGAAGGCAATTTTCTAAGCCAAGACTAGGAATTTCATGCCATTCTTCATAAGTTTCATGACTTGTATGGACACTTGGTCTTCCTGACATTGAATGGTTCATACCATATATCTTTATCTTGAAATTATAGCCTATTATTTCATATTTAAAATTTTCCAAGTGACCTTTTTACATCCTTTGCCTTATTCTTCTCTTAAAGGCTATAAATATTGACTTTTTTAGCTCTTTTTAGTAGCCTCCATTGGTTAATGGTGAAACCTTGGCCAAATTTTTACTTGAATTAATCTTGAAGAAATAAAAAAATAATTTTTCCTACTTAAATTTTGTATAATTGGATTTTATTGAAATCTGGTTGGTCTTGTCTAGTAGAAGATTATCTTTTCTAACATGTTATCCTTGATTATTCACCAAGTGTGGAGAAGAGTGATTGTTTCAAGTCTTTTTTAGTGTTATTTTCAAGTGTAGGAGTGTTTTTTAAATGGTATATGATTTTATTCTCTAAATTAATCATTTATTTCTCTCTTAATTACTAAATAAATTCTAAAACCTAGCTTATGAAACATTGATGTGATAATGCAACTTGAATTGTGAGTTTTATGTGAATGAAGCCTTGTTTAGCTCTAAGGAGTATAAGTTCAATCCATACAGGGGATTATAATATTGGTGAATCACCTTAGTTTTATATTTATTATTATTTTTATTAACCCTTTTCATACAAAACTGATATAAAAGAACATAATTCAAAGAGTGCATCAAGGGAACTAGCCCTTTTAGAGATCATCTCAATAAATTATTACCCACAACAAGAGAGATTTTTCCATTGTGCCACTTGGATAAGGAGATATAGGCATCTCATCAATTGGTGAAAATCCTAGTTAAAATATGAGGGGTTATAAAAAATCCCCAACATGCATTCGTTGTATCCTTAGTCACTTTCTTTCTTATGGATATGAGTTATCACTACCTAAAATCATAATCACCCCTCTTTCACTCACTTCTCACACTTGGAATCAAATAGGTATTCATTTTTATAAACCAATATATAAAAATGAGTGTATGAAACTTTTAAAGAGACCTTATGACCTTATATTCATCAAGAAGACCTTGAAAGGCCTCCCACTTGGAGTCTTCACCCTCTCACTTGGTGGTCATTCCTTGTTCACTATGCTAGTTTGGACTGGTTGAGATGAATGCATTAGCAGAGGCACTTGTGAGATTATATGAAGTATTAAATGGAAATTATGAGTTAGTATATGTCCCAATATCTCTCCCAAAATTATTTTCATCTTTTAAAAACCTTCCATACCTACTTAACACACAAAACTATCAAGAAAAGACATTTTTCACCCTATATGTACAAGTAGGGTACAACTTAGGTTGATTGTAAGGATAATTTTAGGGTCATACATAGGCTCCAATCATCTCCCAAGCCATTATATACCTCTTATATGTATGTCCTTCTTCATCTTCCCAATTAGGTCACTAGCAAGGGTTTTAGAGGGCTCTAGGTGGTTTTCACCCTTAACATTTGTTCATAAAGTTGTGACATGGTAAAATTGAAAAAATCCCAATAAAAATGGTTTGGGACCCTATTAAAAACATCCTAACTCCTCCAACTTCCATGCTATGTGTCTATACACATATGAGCTTCTAAACTTGTCACCTCGAGCTCCTTTCTTCATTCTATATAGGCCTGAGTTAATTTGAGCCAAAATATGGATTTTATGTGGTCTCCTCTACATGTAAAAAGTTATAAGACACCTTATATCTCCCAAAAAATGTGTCTCAATGCTTTTCAATGCTCATAGGTTTTTGGAAATAAATTTAAACTCCTTTTATACATGTAGGGCTAGTAGGTCTAACTACATTTTTGTGATTTTAGACTAAAATGTTGGGATTATAGAATCTATGAATTATATTTCATGTTCTTATATGCCTCATACAACTTTATACATCTCCTTGAAAGGTTATACAAGTTTACGACTCATTTCCTTGCCATTTACTTGGTAAATCTATAGGTTTCAACACTTTGGGAGTGCCCTCTATTTGAGATAGAATAAAGGGTATCTCTCCTCTTATCTGTGGTGTTTTGACTACATAAGAGGCTCAATAAAATCATAGGGACATTTTTTACAAAATTTTAGATCTTGGTTTCTTCAATATACCCTCCAAAATTCATGAAACCCTTAAAGCCAACTTCTTGAACCTTACCTGTGCAGGCTTTGGCATATAGATTATATGTTACATGAAAACCTACTCTATGCTCTATTTTATTATCCTAAGAATCTCATGATATTTTCATTATATTTTTGAGTCCTTTTTAAACATGTCAACATTCAACTTTATTTTCTATCTCCTCTATGCATACTCTCAATTTTGCCAAGCTTAGTTGCAATCAACTATGACTATGTTTCTATTTAAGGGAGGGATGCCTATATGTGAACACTAGTATCAAAGTCTTCTTCATTTCCCATTCAAAACTTTCTTGAATTCCTTAATTTCACTGCATGGTTATAATAGTATACACTATGCCTTTAGGTTAGACCATCATCAAGATTGGTCATGTTTTATATCACTATCATGCCATAGTTAATTATAGTTGACCGTTCTTAGAGCAAAAAAGTCCTATAGATGAATATCAACTCTTTAAATATGATCCAAACATATTATGATTAATTTTAGGTCCTATATTCAACTCTCAATGGTAAATGTGTGTGTTTATAGACCTAATGTCCCTAACATTTATTTCATGAGTTTGTGAGTCACTTATAATTAGGCTGTAGGTGACTTTTTTGACTAAGGGTACACCTATAGGTGTTTATGGAGGTCAATACCACACATTTCAACCCTTTTTTATTCTCTTTCAAAAATAATTATATTCATTAATTTAATAATATCACCTCAAAATTAAAACATGCTTCTATACTACTACATTGGGTTGTAAGACATTTGAGAGTTCAATATCTCTTAGAAAAAAATTCTTTCCTATAGTGAATAAATGCATGATTTGAAAGCCTCATTTTCATCACTTGTGGGACCAAACACCCACTCTAATTTTGTAATATATTTACCATATATAATTAATACAATGTACAACCATTAAAACTCACATAGGTTCCATATTACCTCATCATATGGAAACATCAAAATCACATAGGGATTTATTTAGTAGATTTTAAGGAAACCTATCCCCATACTAATTTTATACATATGCACAAACCTTTCTATTTTTTCTACTAATATAAGGTTTAAAACATGGTTCCCATGACATTATCTAACTCCACAATTTTAATTAAGGTCTCAACACATTCAAACTCCCTATTCAACATCCTTAGGCTTCTATGAGAGCCACTTGTAGGCATGCATACAATTGCAGATAAAGAAATGAAGGTGGACATGAGAAATGTGCATAGTAATTGGTTCTTATAATTAGTTCTAACCTCATATAAATATCACATTTATCATTTTAAAGCTTAAGGAACTTGAAACTAGTTACCATACCTCTATTCCAATGTGGTTATCTCTTTAAGATACCTTGTAAATGCACATTAAATGGTATAAGATTGTGTGTCTTATAGAACTAACTGTCATAGTAAGTTTCATGGTGTTAGATAGGTTTATATTGTTTTTTCATGCTCCAATAATGTGTCTAATACCTTGTTACTCTTAAATACATCTTCATTACCATACTTAGATCTTCACACACCATGAATTTAAGTGAATGCAAGCTAAGAGTTGACTATGTTCCTCATATGACTATATCATTCATAATGCTAGCTATTGATACTAAAAATTTCAATTATAGAGAATATAATTTCACTAAAACATGGAAAACATCATTTCATACTAATTTTAAACCATTAAAAATGAGGAGAATGTCTACAATTGATGGACATGTTTGTAACCTCACTAGCACACTCCAACTACAACCTAAGAGGGTTGAACTCATAAAATCAAGTAAAAACTTGAAAAAAAATATGTAAAACATGAAATAATGATGTACACATACTTTTAAGTCAAATTCATAAATTTATTTATATAGAATATCATAAATAAAATTAAAACCTATAGGGTGTGGGAAACAACATGAATAAATAGATAGTCAACTTATTAAGCATGGTTCATAATGCACAAGAGACCAATTTTGAAACTCATGAAATAAAATGGAATTGGAATTAGATTACTATCCATCACCAAGATAATTTTACCTACAATCTCTCCTATTGGCCATACCTTCAAAAGACCTATTGACCAGTTTCATATGCCTAGTGGAGCGATGGAGAAGAGAAATAATTTTGGCCAATTTTTTGTAGTTCTAAAGAATATCAACCATGTAAATTTATTTAGGAAAGATAAATATCCATTTTATAAGCTTTTTCCACTTGACACTCTCCTCCATAGGCCATACAATTTCCAAAACTCCCTTTTTCACTTGTTTTCTTGATTTTTAATTACGAACCTACAAGTTTCAGTTAGGAATAATTTTTTTTGACAAGGAATCTAACATATTGTTGGAATAAAGTATAGAAGACTTGTACACCATGTAAAACTATACCACCTTCATTTATGACCTAACTATGACCCCTAAATGACACAAGATGACACAAGGACTAAATTGGACTATGACCAAGCTAGAAACACATTAACTAACATCAAATTGACCATGATACACCATATAACATGATAATAAAAACCTATATCAAGTTTTAGACTATGGGGGTTGACCTATTTTGACTTGTGGTGAAAATAATCAACAATTAATCTAGACAATGTTTTCAAATAGTTATTGATCTCTAGGATCAGTTAATTTCATACACACCACTTGATCGGATTACCTTCATCTGGTATTGTGATGCTAGTAATTTAGTGAAGTCCATATCACTACTTACTCAGTATCAATAATGTGAGGTTTGGTTAACATATATAAATAATAGATTCATATAAATTATTTCTTACTAGCAATCACAAAACATGTTAAGCATATGAATAATGAAATGCATACATTTAGTTTGTCAAACATATGAATGAATCTCCATAATATCATTTATTACATAATTAATAAGAAAATAATTATAGATTATACCAACCAGTATAATATACATATTAGGATGCATATTATAATTTTTATAATCAAACAAAATATAGTTTCCTACTATCATAAAACATGATAAATATATGAATAACCAAAGAACATCTATTTAGTCTATCAAACATGTGACTGAAACTAGACATAATAACTATAGTATGTATCAACTGAGTATAACATCAATTGAGATTGTAGTTTTCAAACATAATACACTATATGACATCCCATAATATCATAGTTCATTGTTCATGACCATAACTACTCAATTACAAATAACAAGTCTTAAAATTCAAGACTCAAATGTCTCATAATACTAAATAATAAGAAATAAAGTACAATTTATACCAATTGGTTATAACATATGCTTAAAATTCATAATCTAATTCACATAAGTAGATATAAGTACATACTATAATTTATGACAAGGAATAATACCTTAGTCCATCAATTCCATGGATACACTAATCCATTACAACAACTAGTCAACAAGAAATCTATAATTCTCATGAAAACATAATCTTTAGTTTAAACAACTAGTCATATTTTAGTAGGCTACGTTGATGAAATTATAGATTCCTAACCCTCAGAATTTTATGGCTCATTTTTGTATTTAATAATATTGTAGTTATAAGCACACCTCTATGTGATATATATAAGTACCTAAATCTTCATATTGATATTTTCCATATATATGAACATATGTAAATTCATAACTTGTGTTGTATATTAGTACTCAAAAAACATATTTAATTACTCTAAGTAAAATTCATCAGTCATTCTACAAGTCTATAAAGTGTATAGCCATGAGCTTTAATAGCTCAATGGTTTAGTCTAATATACCTTTCAAGTTCAATTAGGCATTTTATTTTCTTTACGCCTAATTTCTTCCTTATGTTCAAGCTCATAGGTCACGTAATCATAGAGGGTTATATTCATCATCCACATCATGGAAAGTTGTGTGGTTATTTTAAAAATCATTGTTTATGATTATTGTGGATGTCCCTACTTGTTTTATAGACTAGAACTAAGGATATATCATTCTCAATTAAGATATTTATCTTCCACCAATCTTTTTCTTCATGTGTGTTTATTTTTATCCATCAAAACTTCTAATAAAAGAATGAATCTCATGTCTAACATATAAAGATATATATCTTAAAATCAAAGATAAATCGAGGTGTGTGTGTGTGTGTGTGTGTGTGTGTGTGTGTGTGTGTGTGTGTGTTTGTAATTAATATATAACTTATAGTATCATAATACATCCATACATTAGTTCTTCAGATACCTATAAGGTAAATGATTCTATCCTCAAATATTTAAAATCAAAACACATCATCTTACATATATAGATTCCACATATTCTAACATATACAATGTTATCCATTATATATAATGTTGTCCACTAATTCAAATTATATCATACTATGTTAGAATTGTTATGTTTTATAATCATTATAATACTAACATATACACTGTATAATAAGATGCCAATGATTATAACTTGTGTGTGTGTGTGTGTGTGTGTGTGTGTGTGTGTGTGTGTGTGTGTGTGTGTGTGTGTGTGTGTGTACACAATATTTTCAAACTTTTATTGATTACTAACACTTTGTATCTAACAATAACCTATCTATTTTCAATCTCTTTGAGTGCATGCCTTAAGGGGTGTACCAAGAAAGGGGAGTGTAGACCATCAGTGCTTCATAAGATTGTTATCTGTTTTGGCACTTTCCATCCATAAAATTGTCTCCTAAAACCATTTACCATAACATTATTATTCTTAGTCCTAACTCCTCCAATATTTTTCCTCTTTTCATCCTCCTTTTCTTTCTTTAACACTCTTTTGGACTGTTGGTTATACTAGGTTGACTGGGTTGACCCAGTATAGTTCAGGGGTATTTCTCACTTTCTTTGTTTGTTAGCCTTTTGGTCAACTTAACATAGAACTAGTGATTTCTCATAAAAAACACATTGGGTTGACTAGGTTAACCCTGTATAGATGACATTACTGAGAGGATTTAGGGAAAGATCCACTTATATATACAATTTCATTTCCCACCATTTCATAAGAGAATAATTAATAACAAAAAAGTGTGAATGAATATCTATATATTGACCATTATACTTGAGGTATAAATATTAGGGTTACATACTTTCTTTATAAATGTGAATCTTCTCTTATGGAGAAGTGTTTTAGATGCTTAGATGGGTTCTATAGCCTAGAGTTCATTTATCTTGGTTATCCTTACATACCAAAATAATATCTTTCAAAGCACCTTGGCCAAGGGAGAGATTGAGGTTCAAAGGGTTCATCTTCAAGGGTAAGTATTCTTATCATTATTTTTCCTTTGTAAGAGTAGGTAGATGATGAATTTGTAATCTTCTCTAATGTATTAGGATTCTATATACATTGATGTATGTGTCTTCTAATACATCTTTAGTTTAGTTTTTTTATTTTATTTTTTCTAACACCCCTTTGTGCCACAATATTTGGTGAGAAATATATTAGATTTAATTTCTTATTATTAGAATAAGTGAAACATTTTAAACATTAGGACTCCATTAAGGTTTGTGTTTGATTGTGTTAGACTGTAGGCTTTAGAACCCTTCTTAGAATGATGTGTTTTGATAAGTGATACAACTGATCCTCTAATTGGGTCTAACAGATCTCCATATTGGTCATGCTCCTACTTAACAAGTGTATCCTCAATCAAAAGTGTAGGTATGCTCTATCTTCTCTAAGCCAAGATTGATGTAGAGACATGATGCATTTTTGATTGCATATATTCTGGTGAACTTGACATGAACCCTATCCAATTAACTTGTTGTATTTCCTTCACATTTATATTTTTGTTTATTTCTTATTAGTATTATCATTCACTTTGACTTCACCTTCACATTACATCTGGTGAACTTGATGTGAAACTAACCCTTAAAAGTTTTATTTCACTTTTTCATTATTTTGATCATATATTTTGACAAATTGGATCAATTTTGTCAACCCAACTATTTTTCTATGCACAGGTTTCTAAGAATAAGAAATTGGATCAACCTAGTCAATCTAGTAAAAGTTTATAACCTTTCAAAAAACTAGTTCAACTTAATAGGTCCACCCAGTTGACCCCTTATAGTTTCAATACTTTTTCATTAGGTTCCTATACAACTTGATCAATCCTATTGACCTAGTTTTTAAGTTTCAAAACCATAATTCAAGGTTTTTCATCAACAATCTTCCTTCATTACATCTCTGATCCACCAAGGTTCCTTTTTAATTATCTATTTCTTTCTTTTTGTCTTTTCTTTCATAGTTTGAAATCTTCAAAACTGCCTTTGCATAGTCAACTAAATTGACATTACTAACTCATTTCTATGTTTTATGTGTTGTCTAAAATAACTAGATTAACACTACCAACCCAGTTCATTTTCAATCTTTGCTTCCATAGTACAAGTTCAACCATTTCAACCCTATTTTGTATTTTGTGCACATAGTGTCAACATTATACCTTGTTTCAAATTGGAATTAACTTCATATATGTTGTAATTAGTTCACACATTTCTTTTCTTGTTGTTTATATGATTATAATAGTATATAGAGTCTAATTAGGGGATTTTTAATTAATCACTTAGTTTCATTATCTATATTTTATTCACACATGGCCAAATCATATAATATAAATAAATAAATTAACATTATGATTACTCTAGGCCAACCTATTTGGATTTCATCACCAAGGGGGAAACCAACTTGATGCTCTGGTCAAGTATAAAGTGTGGTTAATGGTATATTCTAAATAAACACCTTCCACCCTTATTACTAGGGTGTGTGAATTAATGGGGTAGTCCCCAATACCTATCTTGCATCATTGCCACTATATTACCTTTTATCCCAAACTACCTAAAACCATCCATATATTTATATCTAGTACCCTATTTATAGCCAACTTCTAATCACATTTAAAATCATTCTTAATAATATAATTAACAATCAGGTTGACCAATTGGTTAGCTTTAATTTTTAATTTATTTACTTGCTCTTTGTTCCATTGTGTGTCCAAAAACTTTTGTTATCTAGTGTTAGTGTAAGATTTTGCTTTGTGTGTTTCAAATGGATTGGCCAATGTTAATCCAATTAACTATTTGTTTCCTTTCATTATTAACTACTTTTCATTACTTAAAAATTTATCTTTATTCATCTTGTAATTTGTCTTTAGGCTTATTAAATTACCTATTTATTATATTGGATCAACCTAGTCGACCCAATAGCTTTTTTGCCTTTTGTACACTATACTAGATAAACCTAGTCAAGCCTATATAGTTTTATAGTCCCTATTTCTATATTAAATCAACCTAGTCAACCTTATATAGTTTTATTCACCTCTTTGACCTTTTCTTTCTCATCACTCTTATTTTCCCTACATCATGGACTTTATATTGGATGATGACAATGAGTTATAGTCAATAGACATGATGAACTTTACCAATCCTAATAGGGTATCCCATATACAAAGTAGGGATCCTCATTTATATGATAATAAGATTTATATTTCCACTTGTGCAATGAACTATGGGACCCCTCCTCATGCCTTTTTATATTATAATTGTATTTTCTCATTATAAGACCAACTTGAGTTAGATTATACTCCCAAAATGATTTTCTTTATCTCTAAATTTTCTCAACATAGAGTAAAGGATTCATCTACCATTTACAATGTCATATTTAGTGGTCAAAACAAATATCGTCATTCACCTACTCCTACATTCTTAATAATATTTTGAGCTACCACTTTCTTTGTTCTTAACCTTTTACTTCAAATTTAACTCCTTATTCCATGACATCTTCTTCTCTAACATCTTCTACCTCCATGCCTAGTATCTCAACTAACATGGTTTGTTATACATCTAGTGGGCCTCTTAAAAGATCCAATATCCTTAATCCTTACACTAGTTCATTATTTCCTACCCAAGGAAATAATTCTTCTAGTGCTTCTTCCTCTCAACCATTCACTAATCCATATTTTACTTCACAAATAAATCTTTACACTAGTGCCTCACATTCTCAAAATTCTTATCAAAATCATATCAACACTAATATTGGTACCCAAGCCACCAAAACCAACACAAATACCAAATCTAATTCTTCTAATGTTAATAAAACACACCAGATTTTATTACAAAATCTCAATCAAATGAATACCTTTCAAGCTCATAACAAAAATAAAATGATGAGAATGAAAAACCACCTCCTTAATCTTCAATTTCATATAAAACCAATGGCTTGGGGGACATATAACCAAAATGTTCCCTCTCTTCCTCTTCAATATTCTTAAGGAAATCTCATTGATCAACCACCTTTAGTCAATAAAACCATCAAGCATCTACAAAATGAACCTCTCACTACTTAAATTTCCAACATTGATATAGAAGGTATAACACTTGAAATTTATTATAATGGGTCAACCAATCCTACCCTTCACCTTAAAACATTTATAAATATTTACAAGGATTAGGTCAAATTAAAAACCGTTATCACTTCCAAGATCCTAGCCAAAAATCTCACTGGTGATGCCTTGGATTGTTAAAATCAACTTAGATCTCATTCCATTTCTAGTTTAAAGGACTTGGTAAATTCTTTTGTTCAATAATTATAAACTAATGATCTTCCTGAAAACACTTTGGGCCATTTCATTAATTACAAACAACATTAGAATGAAACTACCCATGCCTTTGTTAAAACATGAAAGACTATGTTAAATAAATGTGAAAATAACATGGTGGTTGATAATTTTTTTCATCTCTTTACAAATGTTCTCTTCCCTAAACTTCAATATTGAGTCTACACTCTCTCTCCATGGACCTTGGAGGAGGCTATTGAGCAAGCCAAATGACAATATTTATTAATACATTAATTTGAGCCACCTCAACCTTCTATGGGT
Organism: Torreya grandis; assembly: GCA_037957365.1. Taxonomy (NCBI): domain Eukaryota; kingdom Viridiplantae; phylum Streptophyta; class Pinopsida; order Cupressales; family Taxaceae; genus Torreya; species Torreya grandis. Next base: position 716,396 of record JARHVA010005604.1, on the reverse strand, counting down.
CCTTGTCTATTATTCAAGAATAAAAACTATAATTTCACCAATGATGGTGTTACTAATTCTTTTGATGTCATTGATAATGTTCAAGTTATTTTTCCTAACCCTACTTTGGAACCAACTCCTTCTCAACATTATACTAATCCTCATTTGTCTTCACCCAATAACATCAATATTCATAAACCTCTATCCTCAGCTAAATTACTTAAGTGTATACCCAAGCCTCTTTCATGAGAATGTGACTTTACCCATCCTATGAAATCTTAGTATTATCCTAACAAGTTTTGTTGGTTTCATGTTAGTTGGGGTCATTCTCATGAGACCTATAGATAACTTCATAATTTAGCTATGGATTTTCTTCTTGCACCTAATTTTTATCATGATTTCATTATCCATAAGGGTTAATAATCCTATGATATTAATTTTAAGGAATTTAAATCAAATGACAAATCTCAAGCCTTGAATAAATTAAATGTTCATTTGGTGATCTATAAGTATCATTTATCTAATCATCAACTTATCTAAGAAAATCAAGATAAGCCCACCCCTTCCACCAATATCATATAAGTTTTGTCGAACCAACTTCCAAAGAGAATGTGGTTATCATGACTAATATGTGAAGGGTCATGGATTTCATTGATTACCAACCTATCTACATTTCTCCTTCCCATAAGATATATCATGTTATCTAGGATTCTTATCTAACTCATTTTAATGAGTTGGGGCAAGAAGATCATATCACTTTTGATGATCCAATTTTTTATTCTCCCTTGGATAACACATCCTATTATATTTCTACCACTCTTACATCATCTTGAAATATGAATGATAATAAAGATTCTACTAACACTTTTTATTCTCCTTCTCAAAATCAACTTAAACCAACTAGTTCATCCTCTCAACATGATTTACCACCTTGTTCTAAACCTTCTTCTTCCCATCAACAAAAATTCCAATGTGCTTAAACTCCTCCTTCTAAGGACCTCATTAACCATTATGCACATATATATAACAAACTTATTATGGGATATGATGAGTGGGATCCCATTGCAGAGCTCACTAATCTCCCATCCCAAATTTCATTTATTGAGCTTATGAGGACTTCCCCACATCATATAGACTATCTCATGTAGCTCATATTTGAGATGAATGTGCCTCATCCTCCTATAGTAGGTTGGGAGGAAGCTTTATCCAATTTCAAAGATAGTATTTTACAACAATGTGAAGAGATGTCTATCAATGTTGATGAAATAATAAACAATTCTCTTTCTCTATGTTTTCCTATCGTATTTATGATTCCTGATGATAATTTTTTAGATAATTTTAGAATCTCTTTCTTGTATCTTTATGATTATTTTAATTTCTTATCCTTATTTTTCATAGATGATTTATCATGGTGATTTGGTTATACTTACCCTATTTCCCTTAATTATTATCTCCCTTTTTAATGTGATCAAGTAGTAAAAAATCTCTCTCATTACTATCTCCTTTCACTGGTTCACTTTGGATCTCTTTTTTCACTTCTTCCTTCTTTTATAACTAATCATATACATGATTGAGACTTGAGATCACATGATAGTTCATTGGTAATCCTAAGTGTCCTAGTCAGTCTTTGTATTTAGTTACTTATCTTCCTTTAGCCTTAGCCTACAACTCATTCATGTATGTCACTATATCTCTCATGATTAGTCATTCCAAATCTGTATGGAGGAGGAATCTTAAAAAGCCTTCAAAAGAATGTTAAAATCTAAATTATTTAAACAAAAATAGATGATATTCAAAGGCAAAATTATCTTAAAATTCTAATCATACTAAAATATATGATTCAAAGCACATCTCTTTCTTCTAGTCAAAGGTAAAACTCCACAATTGGCCTCATAGTATAGCTAAGGTCTTTTTGGGTGTGGTAGGCTAGTAGATAAGAAGATGAGAATAAAAAAATCTCTTAGTGCTACCTACTTTCTCATGCAGGAACCTAATCTTCATAGTATACCGATGGCTCTATAATGGGTCTTGAAGAGTGGAGAACACATCGTGGTAAGGTAGGTCCTTTTTATTTTCTTATACCAATCTACCTTTATGATTTCATCTTAGTATAATGATTATTTTCCTACAAAGCTTTGTGTCTATAGCGAATATGTTTCTTTTATACATAGATGATCACTAGTCACTTAGTGTCTTATCATGTACTTAGCGTGCCTCTTAACTCCTAAGGTATTCTCATAATATGCCTAAGTATTTCTTTTTAAACTCTCTTTTTCACTCCTTATATCCCTTATATTTCCTCTTAAGAAACATTATCTTGTCTATTGATCACTCCCCTTGGGATTTAATTTGTGAGATGCATTGTAAGACCATGGATAGGACCCAACCATCCCCACAAATTACCATCTCTTCCTTCCTATTACCCAAATCCTTAATTACCTAATTTTCCTATTTCTTCCACCCTAGTGGTGTTCTCTTTATCGAGTTGTATTGTAAGACCATGGATAGGACACAACCCTCGTCACAAAATTTTTGAGTACCCAAGTCAACATCCAAATTACATGTGTAAAATTTGAGATAAGATTTGATTGATTATGAAGTTACATGTCATTTTACATGCTTCCCATCTTGATTTAGTATGTTTTATGCTTCATTTTTTCACATTTTTATCTTCTTATTTTTTGAGTGCATGTAAGGTTTCAACCATTTCTTGAATTTTTCATACTTCTCAGCTTGAATTAGTGTGACCAATTTAAGACCGTTCTTTTACAATTTTGTTTTTTAATTCATACTTCCCAAGATGATTTATTATAATTAATTAAATTAATTAACTTTTTTTATTACCATTTTTTCCCTTTTACATACCTTCCATTTTATTAATTTGTTTGTCATACTTTCCAATGTGATATTAGTATGATTTTACTTGTTTTAATTTGGTGAATTATTTTTTCATATTGGTTTAAGAAAATAATTTTTTTAGCATATTATTTTGCCTTTTATTGGTTCTTTATACTTATTTATCTCTTTTTGTTACACATTTCTCATCTTGAAATAGTGTGTAGTACATTTTATTGATTGATTATATTTTTCCAAGTCTTTTTTGCATGTTTCTTTTAAAATATGCATGTCTTTCATAATGCTAAAAAATAAATCATATCTCATATATTTCCTATAGCATATAAAAAAAATCTAAATACATGTGCTAGAAATAAATATATCCTAAACATCCACAACCTCAATCATAATGAACAACCAAAATCAACCATGCTGAAAACATACACATCAAAAAATAATATACCAAAATGATCTATATATCTCATGAGTTTGATATAAAAAATGCAATCATATATAATGCCATAGTTCTATGGTTGGGTCTCATCCTATCTATCTTGTGGCCTAGCAACATTACATGTTGAGACCTTGATCTAACTCCTGTGAATACTATAATGTAAGGAGGTCATCCAAGATCTCAATCCCTCTACCTATCTCTATAGGTGTGATTCCTACATCTTTGACCTTGCCAACTAGGTTTGGATCTTTTTCATCTACATTGATATAGCTAGATGTGAAACTCTCTCATATATTATGACCTACCATGCCTATAGCTTCCCTACACTCATCACTTCTAGTGGTTACATTTAATCTCTCTAAACTCATAGTTATGGTGTTATCTCTCCATCTAATCTAAACTAGCTCATCTGAGTTGGGGTAGATGGTATACTCAAATCCTCTAGTGTTGTGGGGTTGTATGCTTATAAAGTCTCATATAGGATGCCATGGAGTGTTCCCCTCACCAAGGACCCATATCTCTCTTACTCATGCTCACCTACACTTTCAAAATCAAACAACATGGATATTAAATCATTATCATATCTCATAATATATTTTTTAAAAGTTACAAGAAAAATATAAGCAATAATTTAACCATCTCTTTTACCTATGTCTCAGATACTATGATCTCACCATTTGTGAAATCACCTAGCATAGTCTCCCCATCTATGCAGCCTCTTAACACCTCCTCTATAGGATGCTTCCTCAGCTCAAACTTGACTATCATGGCTCATGTCAATCTTAGCCTATATCTGAGTGGTCTCTCTATCATATCCTTTGGCTCACCTATGGGGTCGTTTGGGATGGTAATAGTCTTCACTCTCTCCTTTGCCTCCTACCTCCATCAACATTGTGTCCTTAGTGGCCACTACTCATCTTGATGTAGAGATGGTAGTGGTATATCTAGTATCTCTACCTATATATCCCTATACTCTTACTAAAATCATCATTATGCTCAACCAGTCTATGGTCCCTCTCAACATGCCCTTAGTGTTAGATGTAAACACCTAAATCTTGCCACTGATAACCTCTAATTATGCTTTTGGCTAATTCCCACCTAAAATGCTTAATTTGGCCTAAAAACACTAAAACATGCTAAATGATGTGAAACTAACATATTTAAGTGTTAATTTTGTCTAGGGTATCCTTAATTGGGGTAATGAAATTTATGGGCCAATAACTTTGATCTAATCATTTTGAGTCAAAATTCCAATTTTGCACCTAGGTGTGCTAGATTGCTCTTTCTTATCAAATCTTCTGCACCAGATGTGTGCCTTTGTTATTTGTTGTTGATAAAATTCTAAATGGGAATATGGTTCCAATGCATTTGACATCATCTTCTAATTAAAATCTAGTCAAATTTTAGACCAATAATAAGGCATTTTGATCAATTAGAGTAATTTGTGCATAAAGTGCTTAATCATGCTTAAGAGATAATCAACCCAAATCAAAGCCTAATTAATAATTCCATAGAAACTTGTTGAATACTTGTTTTTATAAATGAATATTTAATATTTTCATCATCAAGTGACCTCATTTCTTGGGAAGACATCCCTAGGCTATAAATGACACAAATATCAGGATTCATGCCTCTCATGCCTCATCAATGCCTTCCATGATGCCCTCCATGCCTCTTAATTTCCCCTTATTCCAATGTCATGATGAGGATAATTACAAAATTAATTTCAAAATTTTAATTAATCCTCAAACACACATCTTAATCTTGAGATGGACGTTCGAGGTTGATTATGATTAAATCCAAAAATCTATAAATAGGAGGCCTTAAAACATCATTTATAATATTTTTAGATGCAAAGTTATAATGCCAAATTGGTTCCAAAAGCTTTAAGTAATTAGTGTTACAATGCAAAATTTATTCCAATCCAAGCCACAAGCTAAAGGTGTTAAGGAAAAGAGGAGATAGCCAAGCCTCCTTTGATGAAGACTTCATGAGTACAAGCCAAGAAAGCCACCATTACAAAGGCATTTGGAGTATCTAAGGAAGGTGAAAGAACTCTTGTATTTGATTCCTTTATTTTTAGTTGTGTTTGTCATTTTATTTTGTTAACTAAGCTCTACATAGTGTCTAGACATATAGATGTTATTCTATTAGTGTGTTTGTTTCATTTTGGAACTAACACCATACTAACCATCCTCTCTTGAGTCAAAATCTTAAATCACATAATGGCACACCCAGTGGGACTAGATACATATCACACCTGAAGGAGATCATTTTACAACTCTAAAATATTTATTTGAGTCTTTAAAACTCTTGAAAATTGATTTTATAAATTTATTTTACCATTTTTGTTTACCATAGTTTTACACAGTAACTGACGTTGACAAGTAATATTGACATTGCTTACCTAGTTTAACTAATGTTGGTTAGAAAAAAATGACATTGGTTAGATCTCAGTTAGCCAAAGTAACTAACATTAGTGGTAACAACTGATGTCAATCTCTATGTTTTTGTAAAAATATAGACCTGAGAGCTACTTTTTCAAAGTTCATTGTTTTAAGCTAAAAAGAGCTTCAAAGCTAGAGGACATGCTAACAATTTTTTTGTAGGAACAAACTTGATATTTTCTCAAAACATGTTTAAATCACTTTTTTCATGCTTAAAAATCAATTAGGAACCTTGTTTTGGTGGTTAACAGAGAATTTAGATGTTTTTGGTGAATGTTTTCAAAGTTTGCAACTAAGACCAAGGGGTTAAATGAACACCATGAAATCTTTCATTTTGGGCTTAAAATTGAACACACTTATCAATTCTTGTTTGAAATAGTTTTTTAATCAATTTTTTTTTGTAAATAGAGGAATGTTGCATGTATGCTCTTCCATTTTTCCCTGATAGGGAACCCTTGGAATCAAAAGTGCCATTCCTTTTGTAATTAGCTTAGTCCAAAGCTTAGAAAGAAAGTCATCTAAATCACTCCCCAAAAACTCATCAAAGTTTAGGTGGCCTTGAAAATGACCCTAAAGTCTTTCTACTTTCATGCTTTCTTTATTTTTATGCAAACTTGGCTTGTGAGGGGGATGTCATTACCTCCCATGAGTTCTTTATGGAAGCTTTAACCTAGGGTTTCATTTCCTAACATTGACTTGATTTGGATCCTTTAGAGTTGTACATATGACATATTTTCATTTGGACATCCTACTACACTGAGTAAATAGTAGGATATAGTGGTTGTAAAAAGGACTAGACCTTTTTATAACTAGTTGATGTTGTGGTCACCGAATTTATATGCTTGTCCTTTGAATCATTTGATGTGAAATTCATTATACAATTGATTTCCCTAAAAGAATAAAAAAACTAATTAATTCTAGTCAACCCCATTTTACCATACCCTTTTATAGGATCTGGATGATTATACTTAGTGTATTTTTGGATCATTTTCTCATTTGGTATGTTTTGAGACTAAAACTTGTTTGTTTTTTCATAAATCCATGTCAAAACCAATTTATCTATACGTCACTCTTTTGCCTAAAGAGGTGTTATTATGGGCATTTTACACCACACTTATGCCTTGAAAATTTTTAAACTTGTTTGTGTGTGTGTGTGTCATTTGAGTTGAAAAGGGTAGTGTTATTCTACCAAAATCATGTTAAAACCATTTTTCCTTTGAGTCTTTAAAACATAGCATTGACCACATAATTTTAGCATGCTTACATCATTAGGCTACTCAATTTGTTTAAAGACTAGTTTACCTTGTCCCAAAAACCATTTGTTTCAAACCATTTTGTGTATACCATTTGAACCTTTGTATTGTGTTGTCATGTTGTCTAATCTTGTCTAGCCTATTTGGTCAAATGCTAGTTTTCAATGTTGAATTTTCAATTATCCTTGTTAAGTTTTAATCCAAACATTGATTTATTTTTATTTAAGCCTCAATTAATGGGGCTAATACACAAATCTTTCTCTTTTGGATTTCATAACTTTGATTAATAGATTACCCAAAATTGAAAAATATTGATGGTTTGTTTGTTTAATGCCTATCCTCGTCCTTGTTTGTGATTTTATTTGGGAGAACATAGCCTTTCTAAAAGAGCCTTTTGTCTTATGCCTTATGGTAATTGATCATGTTTATGTTTGATTTTATGTGTTGAGTTTATATCAAAGTTGTTTCCAAACTTGTTAGATTAAATCAAATCACATCAGTGTTTGTTTCAAGTCTAGATTTTGATGCCATTTGGCCAAAATTCCTAGCACATGTCTATTTTTTTGAGCCTAGATTTTGACTCCACATTTGGACAAAAGAATTAGAAACTCAACTTTTCCCTTTCTTAGTTTAGACCTTGTTTGGAACACCCTGACCTAGACCTTTGACATACCTATTTTTATTCAGACACTTGACATTTTGTGCATATGACATTTGACATTAGACATTTGATGTTAGGCTATTTTATGCCAAGTCTTAACATAAATCATTTTGGAGATATAGCTCCACTTTCAGACCATATTAGAGATACAGATCCACCCCTTTAACCAAGTTATACCATGTTTTGAACCATTTGTCCTTTGAAAATAGTTTTTCAAAGTTTTTATAACTCTAAGCCTTTTTATTTTTAGAGCTTTCATCATTTATGTGGATATGTATAAATACACTTATGGTGCAATCACTTACAATCCAACTTATGATAGAATGGCTACACAAAATGACTCTTATGGATTTTTTCAAGACTCTAATGATGCTAATATGGTTTATGAGATATATTTATATCCACCTCATATTAATCATTCATGTGAACAAAGTCACAAAACTTATGATCCAAATCAAGACCCTGATTGGTATGAAGAGGCTTATGAGGAGTACTTTGAAGAACCCAACTATAGATAATTTTATTTAGGATATAAATCCATGCCCTATTTTCAATAATATGTACACAAAACAAAGTTAAGAACTAACTTATGAGCCAATTCATGACTTATATGATATGGTTTATGAGGAAGACTTGGATGCTTTTGCTTATGAAAGCAATCAATTTTCATGATGTCATTTTGTTATCCAATAATAGGCTACCCCTAACCCTCCTTTGGATTATATGAGCTATCAAGCTTTATATTATATAAAGAATACCATTCCCATACTAGGACCTCATCCTTTAGTTTGTGTAAACAATCAAGCTCCACAATGCCCCTTCATCATTCCAGGACCTAGTCCTTTCGCTTGTGTAAGAAATCAAGATCCACACCACCCTATCATTACCATCTCAAGACTTTTTCCTTTATCTCATGTGAGAAATCAAGCTCCCAAATACCCTACCATCATCCAACTGTAAGTCATTCCTCATTGAGTACTAATCCCATCCAAACCTTAACCCATCCAATCATTTAAAGACCAATATATGTTCAAAATTGGTATTTTTCATCTCATTAGAAATGAAATCCAAGATGACCAACAAATATAAGATGTTTTTTTTGAACCAACTACTTGTGATAAGTTAGCCTATGATGAATCACCTAGTGATCCTATATCAGTTATCGAGGAGTCTCACTCTAACAAGCTAGTTTTTATTGAGTCAATTCTTAATGATTATAACCAACTTTGGGTAAATAATTATCTCAACCATATGCCTATTTTTCAATAGCCTCATATTTACAAGTCAGTCTCTAAGGAGTTATCTCTTGACCTTTTTCCCATTATAGAGGAAACTCACTTTGACAAACTAGTCTTTATGGAGCCCATTATGCCATCGTAGGCTATTACTTGTCTAATACCAAATATTTAGAAACAAATCATTGTAATAGAGTACTCATTAGATTTAGCATTAGAATTAGAATTAATCATAATCTCAACATTGGATTTAGAGTCCCTTGAGTCAGAATCAGATTCAGAAGAAGAATATGTTCATGGCCTCTATATTATTGGTTATGAATGCCTTACAAATCAATTTGAATACATTTGTGATCCTTTTATAGTTTTTGAGGATGAGTACTTCAAAATCAACATAATTTATTCTAGTATCCTCTATGAGTACCTCCCCATTCCATTACCATTCCATATGCCATGACTATCAACCAAGATAGACATATCATTGACATTCTATTTCCCATAAGTGTTAATTGGGAATGATAGAATCATACTTTGTTGAACTACATCCATGGTGACATAGTAGTTTAAGAAGAGTAAGGAGTATAAGATAACATTAATGTAGTAGAAAAACACTCTCCTAGTGAAACCTTTTCAGAGGTGCTAGGGGACAATCAAAGTCAAAACTCAACATCTTCTAGTGAAACTTTTTTCAAAGCACTAGAAGAAATTCAAATTCAAAAGCTAATGTTCATTAGTGACACATTCTTGGAGGAACTATGGGATAATCAAGACAAATTCATTGGTTAGAACCTTTTTAAGGCACCAAAAATTGAGCACAAAAGTTCTCCACTACTTGATGAAGACAAAATCAAAGATCCAATCAAATTAACTTCTTATCTATAGCCTAATTAGATGGTAGCTACTATCAAGATCAAACAAAAAAAAATTGGTGGTCCTATCAAGAGAATAAGTATTTGGCCCCACCAAAACCAAATTTATGTTGAATCCGGCATTAACAACATTATGTGTGACTGAAAGTCTTGATCTTCATTTTTTTCACCACCATTATACATTCCATTATCATCTAGCACTCCATTTCAAAATCAAACCTACCATCCATTATTTGTCCTTGTTTACCATATATGTCCATACTTTCCTTTGTAGAGTCTATAAAGATACCTTATCCCAATGTTTGAAGGAATTAGAATCAACAACCAATGAAGATCACAAAAGCATTCTTGACAACCAAACCTGCATCAAGTTTTTGATAGAGCAATTATTCAAATAAAGTGTGGGATAACAATTAACATGATCAAATATTTTATTTATATCATTTGTTGATTAGGATGCACATCTCCCCATCAACAAGAATAATATAATTAAAAACCACACCCAATCCAAAAATATGTACCATACCATTTCACATTGCCATGCCATTTCCATTGTCACATATCCATTTTCCATTGTCAAATATTCCTACCACTTACCCCATCACTTGGGGGAAACCCTCTTAACATTTTGTCTAATTTATCTAGAACATCATTATCTATCAAATACCATACCATCCCATCATTCCATTCCTATTAGACCAAAGCCTATTTTTAGTCATCCTATCCAATCTTGTTTTGATCTTGGTTACTTTGGTTCTTCCCACACCTTTTATGGGGGGATTCCAATCAATTTTAAACAATGAATCAAGTCCATGTTTATAATGAAAATATATTAAATTAGTGTGACCATTGATCTGGTAAGATATATTTAAACCTATAAAATTTGTTTATGTGAGCCTGAATATAATCACCTATGGACAAATCAGTGTTTCACTAGTCTTGCTACTAATCATAAATGCATATGGGAAAATTGGTATCATTAACCTATGCCATTTTATCTTAGTTATAACTTCATATGGGAAAAATAGGGGTAACACTTGTTTATCATACATTACTACATCACCTTCCCATTACTAATTTCATTTGACTAACCATTTACTGGATTTGAGAACTTATTGGGACCTAGTTAGTTTTTCCTCACCTTTTATGTAGATGGAATTAATATGACTTGAGGTCATTTTAGGACTATGTAGGTCATGATTAATTCATGTTGAGGCCACCTTAGTCCCCCTTCCTATATGATCTCATCATTTTATGAGCAACCTAAGCCAAATGCTCTTGTCATTTTATGAGTAGTTATCTTGTCATTCTCTAATGAGTTATGATACCTCAAAATTCCAAAAACATTCATAATATTTCAAAATCCAAAAATATTTTTCCTATCTAAACATAGACATTTATCATCGATTCAACTTACTAGAGCATTTTTATTATTAGGATACTTTCTTTTGCTTTTGTTTTCAGGCTTTCTATTTATTTATTTATTTCAGGTTGTTTGTTTGTTTATTTTTTTCTATTTGTTTGTTTGTTTGTTTATTCACTTTCCTATTTGTTTATTTTTAGTACTATTACCTTGAATCAGTATATATGTATGCATTAAGTGATTCCTTGCACACATTGTTCTTGAGTCTATCCATATTTGTACATCAATATTATCATCAAGGATTTTATCATTAGTGTATTATTTTTGAGTGTTTATTGGATATCAAGAGTTAGTCCTTACACATATGTTGGCCAAGTCTTCATAGTGTTCTATCATGAAGCCTACCATCACATGTTATAGTAAAAATTAACTTCATGAAGGTTTATAATTAATTGAGCCACAAAAGTTTCTCCTTGGCACACTGGTAATTCCTTCCATCCCACCCTTGATTAAATCAACCCAATAACCATTCTAATTGTATCATTACTAATAAGGATGAGCATCTCCTCATTAGTAGGTACAACTAAATCATTCACACTGATCAATCTTATTCTTCTATTTATCTATTTCATCACTTTTTACCCACTCATCTTTAATCTATATTCTAGGTTATATCATTGAGTTATTCTTACTAATAAGCCATAACTAGGGCACAATCATCTTTATCAAATTTAGGTCCTCTTAATGATTATAATTGCCTATGGGCAAAAAAAATAGTTTAACTTTTATTCCTAATTATAACCACCTTTGGGTAAATCAATAACATTTTTAAATCAATTCATGCAAGCATTTTCTCATTTGGATTAATCTCAACAATGAGTTAATTCCACATTTCTTCTTGTTTCTTTTCTAGGGACCATCCATCAATAAATGTGAATGCCACTCCCTTGAGGGGGCATCATCATAAGCTTCCCAAAAACCATTTAGAGCTTTATTCTTCAATCATCATCTTTTTTTATCATATAGGCCATTTATCATTCTTTGAAAAGACATTTCTTTGCCTATGTTTTGTAACATCTTCCCAAATAGGGGCAAACTATAGACACCTAAATCTAGCCATCATAAACTCTAATCAAGGTTTTAGCTAATTCCCACCTAAAATGCACAATTTAACCTAACAACAATAAAACATTCTAAATGATGTGAAACTAACATATTCTAGTGCCGATTTTGGCTAGGGTATCCCTAAATGGGGCAATGCAATTTATGGTCTAGCTAACTTTGATAAGATCATTTCAAATGAAAATTCTATATTTTAACTTGGGTGGTTTGGATTACTCTTCCCTATAAAATTTTATACACAAAACCTGTGCCTTTATGATTATTTGTTGGTAACATCCTAAATGAGAATATGGTTCCAACACATTTGACATCATCTTCCATTTCTAATCCAATCAAATTTTAGACCAATACCAAGGCATTTTGATCAATTGAAGTAATTTATACATAAAGTGCTTAATCATGCTTAAGAGATAATTAACCCAAATCAAGGCCTAATTAATATTTCCATGCAAACTTATTGAATACTTACTTTTAGAAATGAGTATTGAATATCTACATCATCAAGTGATCTCATTTCTTAGGAAGACATCCCTATGCCATAAATGCCACAAATATCAAGATCCATGCCTCCAATGACTCTTAACTTCCCATTATTCCAATGTCACGATGAGGATACTTAAAAATTTAATTTCAAAAATTTAATTAATCCTCAACCACACATTTCAATCTTGAGATGGACGGTTGAGGTTGATTGTGATCAAATCTAAAAATCTATAAATAGGAGGCCTCACAACATCATTTCTAAGCTTTTTGGATGCAAAGTTATAATGCCAAATTGGCTCTAAAAGATTTAATAAATTAGTGTTAAAATTCCAAATTGATTCCAAGCCAGGCCAATCCACAATCCAAAGGTGCCAAGGAGTAGAGGATATAGCCAAGCCTCCTTAGATGAAGACTTCATAAGCACAAGCTAAGCAAGCCACCATTACAAGGGAATTTAGAGTATCCAATGAATGTGAAGTAACTCTTGTATTTTATTCCTTTCTTTTTAATTGTGTTTATCATTTTATTTAGTTAACTAATCTCTCCCTAGTGTCTAGGCCTAGAGATGTTATGTTATTAGTGTGTTTATTTCATTTTTGTTTTCATTTTGGAATTAACACCATAATAACCATCCTCTCTTGAGTCAAATTCATAGATCACATAGTCATCTAATCAGCCATAACTGGGGCATAATCATCTTTAGCCAATCTAGGTCCTCTTAATGATTATAACCACCTATGAGAAAATCATTATTTTGACTTTTACTCCTGATTATAACTACCTTTGGTAAAATTAGTAACATTTTTAAATCAATTCATGAAAACATTTTCTCATTTGGATTAATCTCAACCATGGGTCAATTCCACATTGCTTTGTTCTTTAATCATCATCTTCTTTTTGGCATATAGGCCATTTATCATTCTTTGAGAAGACATTATTTTACCTATGGTTTATAACATCTTCCCAAACAAGGGTAAATTGTAGACACCTAAATCTGGCCGTCGATAACCTCTAATCAAGATTTTGGCTAATTCCACCTAAAACACACAATTTGGCCTTGGCCTAAAAACATTAAAACATGTTAAATGATGTGAAACTGACATATTAAAGTGTTTATTTTGGCTAGGGTATCCCTAAATGGGGCAATACAATTTTTAGGCTAGCTAACTTTGATCAAATTATTTTGAGTCAAAATGGTAATTTTGCACCTAGGTGTTCTAGATTGCTCTTTCCTATCAAATCTTCTACACAAGATGCATGCCTTTGTTATTTGTTGTTGGTAACATTCTAAATGGGAATACAGCTCCAATGCATTTGACATCATCTTCCAATTCCAATCTAGTCAAATTTTAAACTAATAACAAGGCATTCTTATCAATTAGAGTAATTTGTGCATAAAGTGCTTAATCATGCTTAAGAACTAATTAACCCAAATCAAGGCCTAATTAATAAACTCATGGAAACTTTTTGAATATATGTATTTAGAAATTAATATTAAATATTTTCATCATCAAGTGGCATCATTTCTTAGGAAGACATCCCTAGACCATAAATGCCACAAATATCAGGATGCATGCCTCTCATTCCTCAACAATGTCTTCCATGATGCCCTCCATGCGTCTTAATTTCCCCTTCTTCCAATTTCATGATGAGGATAATTACAAACTTAATTCTAAAAATTTAATTAATCCTCAACCACACATCTCAATCTTGAGATGGATAGTTGAGGTTGATTCTGATCAAATCCAAAAATCTATAAATAAGAGGCCTCACAACATCATTTCTAAGATTTTTGGATGCAAATTTATAATGCCAACTTGGCTATAAAAACTTAAATCAATTAGTGTTAAAATTCCAAATTGAATCCAAGCCAAGACAATCCATAATCCAAAGGTGCCAAGGAGTAGAGGAGATAGCCAAGCCTCCTTAGATGAAGACTTTATAAGCACAAGCTAAGCAAGCCCATTACAAAGGCATTTAGAGCATCCAATGAATGCAAAGTAACTCTTGTATTTGATTCCTTGCTTTTTAGTTGTATTTATCATTTGCTTTTGTTAACTAATCTCTCCCTAGTGTCTAAGCCTAGAGATGTTATGTTATTAGTGTGTTTATTTCATTTTGTTTTCATTTTAGAATTAACACCATACTAACCATCCTCTCTTGAGTCAAATTCCTAGATAACATAATCATGTAATCATCCCTAACTAGGGCATAATCATCTTTAGCCAATCTAGGTCCTCTTAATGATTATAACCACTTATGGGAAAATCATTATTTTGACTTTTATTACTGATTATAACTACCTTTGGGAAAATTAGTAACATTTTTAAATCAATGCATGAAAACATTTTCTCATTTGGATTAATCTCAACCATGGGTCAATTCTACATTTCTTCTTGTTTATTTTTGAGGGATCATCCATCAACAAATGTGATGGCCACTCCCTCGAGGGGGCATCATCATAGGCTTCCCAAAAACCATTTGGAGCTTTGTTCTTCAATCATCATCTTCTTATTGGCATATAGGCCATTTATCATTCTTTGAGAAGACATTGCTTTTCCTATGGTTTATAACATCTTACCAAATAAGGGTAAGCTTTAGACACCTAAATCTAGCCATCAATAACCTCTAATCAAGATTTTGGCTAATTACACCTAAAACACATAATTTGGCCTTGGCCTATAAACACTAAAACATCCTAAATGATGTGAAACTGACATATTAAAGTATTTATTTTGGCTAGGGTATCCCTAATTGGGGAAATACAATATTTCTAGGCTATCTAACTTTGATCAGATTATTTTGTGTCAAAATGCTATTGTTTCACTTAGGTGCTCTAGATTGCTCTTTCCTATCAAATCTTCTGTTCAAGATGCATGCCTTTATTATTTTTTGTTGGTAACATTCTAAATGGGACTATAGTTCCAATGCATTTGACATCATCTTCCAATTCCAATCTAGTCAAATTTTAGACCAATAACAAGACATTCTGATCAATTAGAGTAATTTGTGCATAAAGTGCTTAATTATGCTTAAGAACTAATTAACCCAAATCAAGGCCTAATTAATAAATTCATGGAAACTTGTTGAATACTTTTATTTAGAAATCAATATTGAATATTTTCATCATCAAGTGGCCTCATTTATTGGGAAGACATCCCTATGTCATAAATGCCACAAATATCAGGATGCATGCCTCCCATGCCTCAACAATGTCTTCCATGATGCCCTCCATGCCTCTTAATTGCCCCTTCCTCAAATTTCATGATGAGGATAATTACAAACTTAATTCTAAAAATTTAAAAAATCCTCAACCACACATCTCAATCTTGAGATGGATAGTTGAAGTTGATTCTAATCAAATCCAAAAATCTATAAATAAGAGGCCTCACAACATCATTTCTAAGCTTTTTGGCTGCAAATTTATAATGCCAAATTGGCTCTAAAAGCTTCAATCAATTAGTGTTAAAATTCCAAATTGATTCCAAGCCAAGCCAGTCCACAATCCAAAGGTGCCAAGGAGTAGAGGAGATAGCCAAGCCTCCTTTGATGAAGACTTCATAAGTGCAAGCTAAACAAGCCCATTACAAAGGCATTTAGAGCATCCAATGAATGTGAAGTAACTCTTGTATTTTATTCCTTGATTTTTAATTATGTTTATCATTTTATTTTTTTAATTAATATCTCCCTAGTGTATAGGCCTAGAGATGTTATGTTATTAGTGTGTTTATTTCATTTTGGAAATAACACCATATTAACCATCCTCTTTTGAGTCAAATTCCTAGATCACATCAGCCTCACTACTAGTGGCCCTAATTCTTTCCTCCCCCATGGCTCCCTCACATGATGATCCATCTACTCAAGCATCAATATCAATGTCATTGGGTGAGGTAGTCCCATCTACCCTATCACCTATGCCACCAAATGTGGCTCTCTCCACCAAAAATAATGTCTAATAATATTTTTTCTCTCTACCACTTGTGTAACTATGTCCCAACTCACCCATGTAGATGTTATGTGCTCATATGGATACCACACAATGTTTGTACATCTCACTAACTATAGTGATAGTACATGGGACATGGCCCATGCTACTTGGTCCTCCCTCCATCTCTGTACCTAAGGTAACCTATCATCAACTACATGGGGCAACCCAAGTACCTAGTATATAGAAATCCTCTCATATATCTAAGCTATCAGTAATATGATCAGTCCCATGGTCCTCTACCTTCTGACTATCATCTCCTACATATCATGTACTAGCTAGAGCAAGATGATAGATCCTAGGTCATATAGAACTCTCTTCTCCAAGATCATCCTTCTCATGGCTACCATGAATAATGGTACCTTATCATTTGACTTGTGACATAACACATGATGTGTCATAAGGCATATCATAAACTTCTATATGTCCATAATATATGATGTATAGAATCAAATATAATCACTCTCTAACTTAGTAATATCATCTTTAAGCTTATAGCCCATGTGGGTAAGGCTCTCTTCTCTTCTAGATTATTTGGTATCCCTACTATCACCTACACTCTTACTATAGGTAACCTTAGGATGGCATGGACATCCTCTAGTATGATATCCACCTATATTATATCCCCATCCACCTCCCATCTAAAGGTGTTAGTCAATAATTCCTAACAAATGAGGAACATGACTAAAAGATTAGCACTGAGGGGGATCCAACACATCTCTGCTATCCCTCCTAGACCTATGGATCCTAGTTTATCCCTATCTCTATCTGATAACCTATCTAACAAGTTTGGTAACCATGTCATATCCAAAAGTCTCTAAAATATTTGTCATCCCTTCACCTAAAAAACAACAAAGGATGTATTAGTTCCTCTATGTCATGTATAGTCATAATACATTCTTTTTTACATTCTAAAGCAAAAATAATCCTAAATTACTTTATTTTATTCTCTTTTACTTACTTTTATCTTTCTCAGTCCTTCTTGATCTTACTTGGTAATTTGTGCCATTCTATCCCTCTTTCAACCTTTTTCATTCCTTTTTATATCATTCTAGTTCTTTGTTCAAACTAATTTGACTAAAACTTTCCTTTCTTTTTTCCTACTCAACTCAAAAATCTAAGTTAACCCCCCTTATTTTCCCCTCCCTAGTGCTGAGTTTCCATTATTGACATCTAAAAGCACCTAAAAACTCCAAACTAGGACCTCAACCTATTGAATGTACATGGTCGACCATACCTATTTGGTTGGCATTATGGATTCTACCTATTTTCTAGCATACTAGGTCAACCTAGTGCCTTTTACTTATTGACCCCTTACATTTTATAAAAATAGTGCAATTTTCTTAATTTATTCCTAAACCCTCAAACAAAAATTCTATCTTCCTATCTACTACCCCTATAATCTAATTTTACCTCATTTTGAAATTTGAAAATGCTTAAAATTCAAAATTAATAAAAATTCACTTAATTCAATAACAAATTTTAAAAACTAGTTTGAGATTCTTAGTTGCATACCTATAGTGCACTTGTTACCACCTACGGAATCTCTCTCTATCTAGCATGTCATCTCCAAACCATCATAGCTTTTTTATCTCTAAATCTCTCTTTTCTCTCCTTCATAAGTCAAAATGACAAATGAATGGTCTTTTCCCCTATTTTAAAACACTTTTCAAAATAGAAACTTTTAATTTTTGTCCTGTAGATTCCTATTTTACTTCTATCTTTGTTTTTACTCATCCATTTTACAAACCATAAAATTAATTAGATTAATGACTATGTAGAGATTATTTTCCAATATCATATGCTTATCTTCTAAAAAAAATTATTTTTGGTTTTTTTTCACTAACTTCTCTAGGTTCATCTATTGTTCTCTACATTGGACACCTTCACATTTCTTGTAGTCCACTTCTTTATCTACATCACTAAGGTAAGTTAAAGGAATGTGTTTTTAAATTTATTCCTTTCATTTATCTTATTCTATATTTACTATACTTTACTTAGAATTAGCATTATGTGATATCATGTTTTATCTCAAAGCACCATCCTATATTGCACTTTCATGACACATGATGATCTTTGATTGGGGAATATGTATACACATAATATTTTAAAACTTTTATTTATTAATAATACTTTATACATTGTGGGAACCTATCGAGTCTCAATCTCTATGAGTGCATGCCTTAATAGGTGTATGAAGAAAGGGGTGGGAAGACCATCAGTGCTTCATAAGATTGTTATCCCTTTTACCACTTACCATCTACACACTTGTATCCTAAAACTATTTACCTTAAGCTTATTCTTCTCATTCTTACCTCCTCTATTTTCTTTCCTCTTTCCATCTTTATTTTATTTCCTTAACATTATTTTGGACTATCTATTGTACTACATCGATTGGGTTAACCTAGTACAGTTTAAGGGAAATTTTCACTTGGTTTCTTAACCTTTCAGCTAACCTAACATAGACCTAGTGATTGATCCTTGAAAACACACTGGTTCAACTAGGGACCCTATATATTTGATGTTCCTAGGAGGATTTAGGGTAAGATCTACCTATATATACAACTTAATTTCCCACCATTTCATAAGATAAAAATTAATAGCAAAGAAGTATGAGTGAAAATCTACTTATTGACCATTCTACTTGAGGAATAAATCTTAGGATTCCATACTTTATTTGGAGATACAAATATTATCTTGTGGAGAAGTATGTTGGATGCTTAGATAGGCTGTGTAGCCTAGATTTCATTTATCTTGGTTTTCCTTACCACAATAATCTCTTGCAATGTACCTTGTTTAAGGGAGAGATTGAGGTTTTATGGGTTCATCTTCAAAGGTAAGTATTCCTAACTTTATTTCTCCTTTGTAAGAGTAGATAGATAATGATTTTGTATTCTTCTCCCATGTTTTAGGATTACATATACATTGACATGAGTATATGTCTTATAATACATGTTTAGTTTAGGTGTTTATGTTATTGTTGCTAACCCCCACTTTCTGCCACAAGCTTTGGTGTGCATTAGATTAGACTTAATTTCTTATTATTATAATAAGTGAAACTTTTTAAAACTTAGGACTCCATTAGGGTTGTGTGATTGTGTTATATTTTAGGCTTTGGAACCTTTCCTAGAATAATGTGTTATGATAAATGATATAAGTGATCCACTAATTGGGTTTAGTGGATCCCCATATTGGTCATGCTCTTGCTTAACAAGTGTATCCCCAATTAGAAGTGTAAGTATGCTCTATCTTCTTTGATCTAGGATTGATTTATATACATGATTCATTTTAAATTTCATACAATGTGTGTGTGTGTGTGTGTGTGTGTGATATATAGGGAAATAATGGGTCAAGGCTGTAGTATGATTCTAATATATGTAGATATAGCCATCAAAACTTTTATTAACACACATACGCACATAAAATCTTACATAGTCACCATTTACTATCATTATAATGATTAATTGACCATTTTTCATTATATAAATCACCAAATATTCTACAGAGCTCTCCAAACTAACCTATTAACCTCATATCATATATATTTTATCTATTATTAAATAACATAAATATAGCTAACATGGCCAAATTCATATACAAACATGAACATATTTATTTAAACATAGTAATCAGATCACAAAATATATATACAGTGACTCAAAGGTGTATCATAGGTCACTTTAACACATATCATTGTATTATATGAGTTTACATCATTGTATAAACATAAAATATGGATAGTTATATATTGATCGTCAATGAACTTCTATATAAACAAAACTTAGTTACCAGTAGTATACAAAACAACTCCATATTTATCTTTTATAATATAAATATTTCTCCTATTGGTATATACATGGATCACTGATGTTGATCATTGATATTTATCTTGTTAGTATATACATGGATCATTTATGTTGATCACTTATATTTATCCTATTAATCAGTAACTAAGTAAACTAATTGTTTATATATATGGATGAATCATTGATGTTAATTTCTCATATTTCATTCCTTTGTATAAAACTTATATATAAACAAGCATAGATACTAAATAACATATCCAATAATTTTGTAAACATTGACAAGCTAAGAATATTCATCCTATACTGTAATATTATCCATAAGATAGTGGATCTATCATAAAATGATAATAATTCTATATCACACTAATTGTGTTGGTAATTTGATAATATCATAATGATGTATATACCCAAAGTATACAACATTATGGCGATCTACGTATTATGAGATTAAATAATTGAGGTTTTCCATATTACCTAGCATAAAATGATATAGATTATATGCTCATTATTAAATGTTATAGTGATATAATCAATAATAATAATCATTATACTTGGAGATTATATACTTTCAAGATATATATATATATATATATATATATATATATATATATATATATATATATATATATATATATATATATATATATATATATATATATATATATATATATATATAGACACACACACACACACACACACACACACACACACACACACACACACACACACACACACACACACACACACACACACACACACACACACACACACACACACTAGATGTTCCCTATAAATTTATGTGTATAGATATTGGGGTGATTACGGTGATTCTTAAGTTCTGATATAAGTTCTATTTTTTTAATTGAATAACCCCATAAATATATATACAGTTTTCATACCTATATATATATATATATATACACACACACACTTACATACATACATACATATATATATATATATATATATATATATATATATATATATATATATATATATATATATATATACAATTTACTATGTATGTTGTATATTTCAATCAATATTGTTCTCCATGTAGATTGCCATATTACACATGATTTTATTTTCATCACACAATCCTTAAATATATAAAAACACACAAAACATAGAGTTTTTACAAGAGTAATGGCACCTACCTATAAATTCTTTGCTTTCCTTCTACTTTCTTGCTTTCATTCCTTCTTCTCCTCTTCTCCCTTCTTATGTGTCTTTATCCATGATACCATTTTCACACACCATGTTCTATCCATTATTATTAATTTATTAAAGATAATGGTGCATTAATTTTAATCTTGATTTTATTTTTTATTTTATTCTTTTTTTGTTTATAAAACTTCCTTCCCTTTTTTTTAATCTCGTTTCCTTCTATGACTTTATGCACCTTTTTTATTTCTTTTCCTAAATAGACTTTATAATTTGTTTTACTTCCTCTTTGGATGCTTTATCCAATTTGCATATTTTTGACCTTATAATGATAATTAATTCATTAATTATAACAAAATAATTTTATTGCTACTAACTTAGCATAAGTAAATTATTTTCAATATTACTAATATAAGTCAATCACATTTCATCAAAATGTTAGTCAACACATTATTATTCAAACCAAATTAACCAAAATGAAAATATTATAAGCTAGTCCCACATAAAATAACACACATACTCAATCACCAAAATGTAGAAACATTTATCTAAATGCAAACAACATAAAACATGCACTAACACTAACCATGCGTAAGTAATTCCAAAAGCAAGAAATTATTAGAAACATACTAACATTTACAATTATACTATGCATATAGTATGTAATAACTAATATGTTGTGAACATGGTTCTATTTGTTTCTCTATCATCCCCCAAAAACTTCATCTATGTCACCCTCTCTAATGATTCTCTCCGTACATCATGATTTAAAGAATGAATCTCTCCTACGTCTAACTCATGTCAAGTAGGTAGTTAGTCCATAACATCACAACATGTATATCAAAAAATAATGTTGAAATAACAAATTAACATGATTAAAATGTAAACAATATACATTAAATCTAAATCAAATCAATGAAATCATGAAATCTAATCAAGACACAATTGTCCCATAAAAACATATGATTTACATCTTAGCTAGTAATAATCAAATCAGGTTATGAACTATAGAAAATCCATAGATAATCAAGTAAATTTTATTATTAAGAAATAGCATGTAAAATCCTTCCCCCTAAAGCTAGTCATCATCCCTAATGATACTTATTCAAACATAATTTCTAACTTAAAAACATTGCTTAGTATAAAAATAACATAGTATAAAGTATCAAATCAAGTAAATAGATGTGGAAATTGTTGATTTAAAATTGTGCTTTGTAATAAACACCAACAATGGGAAGTTTCAAGATGTGGGACTTACAACTTGAAACAACCTCTAGATTTTAGAGAAGTTGGTTCTTCTTTAAAATAAGTGTATACTGGGAAAAGGGATAGGAATTTTAATCAGAAACACAAATGCAAGAAAGAAAATATAATCTATGGTGATGCACCTGAATGTAATTCAACCTTAATCCTAAGCATAGTGAGATTATATGTAAGATTCATTTACATTTAAGAGAAAACAAGTGCATGGTCAATGTAAAAGATGGAAATAATAGAAACAGAGGCTCACATCATAGACTACTTTTGCAGTGATACAAAAAATGTCAACAAAGGCATAGGGTTCAATCTTTTTATTTGAATTTTCTAGTCACATAAGAGGTGCAGAAACACACACAGTTATATAAACTTCTCAACTCAAGAAAATGAGACAAAATCAAATGACATTCTTAATCACAGCTCTAGAAAGTCTACATCCTAGACTACTTTTGCAAATGACACAGAAAATATCAACAAAGGCATAGGATTTAATCTTCTCATTAATTCTCTAGTCACATAAGAGGCACAAAAACGTGCACAATTACATAAACCTTCCAACTTAAGAAGATATAACAAAAGAAAATGATATTACTTAGTCACAGGTCTAGAAAGTCTAAACTCTTTATAATAATTCTCTCTCAAAATTCTCTCTGATATCCCCTCTTATGGTGATCTCTACACCTTTATTTATAGCCTTGGATTCACTCTGAATTGTTTGCTTGTTCCTAATCTAATGGCCCAACTAAAATCTAACCGAACTGGAAGTGTCTAACAGAAGATATTTTATAGATTCTAAAATGCTTTGTCTTTTGGTAGTTCATTAGCTGAAATACATTGCAAGACACTCCCTTCTCTTAAATGCTAGGTAACACTTAGCCATTTTCTTGAAAACCTTCTTATTACTTTAGGAGACACTGGAGGATGACACTTGGCATGTTCTATAACACCTATCGAATACAGGCGGCACTTTTTGAGTAACTTATACTCTTTTGTGTCTTGGCTCAAGAGTGTTCCACATTTGACACTTGTCACAATCTGCTTCCTCAAAAATTTAATAGATTAAAAGAAAATAAGACCCACAACATTTCTTACCTAAGTAGTTTTAAAAGGGACACAAGAACAGGTGTCAATCTCCATTGCTTCATTAAAGGACACATGGCAATCTCTGCTTTACTTATTTGGGGTTACATGGTAGTCTCTACTTCTTTTAACTACATTTTTTAGAAACATGTGGAAGATGACACATGGTGGTCTTCACTTTACTCTATTTATACTATAGGAACAAATGGGTCTCATTTCATATTTACACAGACAATGACACCTGGCAGCTTTTGCTTGCTAAAGAAACAACACTTAAGACTCACCACAGTCTTTGTTATATTAGTGAAGCAAAATGAAAATAATTCAAATCTCGACATGTGGTGGCTTTTGCTCTCTTTTATTGAGGTACGTGGCATCTTCCATCACTTTTATAAAAGCAAAATTGAGACCTTCCATGACTGCCACTTGGCACTTTCCGCTTGATCCTGATACTTAGCTTGTTAAAACCTTTCACTGAAAAGAGATGAAACACAGGTACTGATATGAAACTATGGATGATGACACTTGGCACATTATGTGGGGTCACTATGAGATATGTGGCACCTTCTGACTAACTCATAGAAAATATGAAATGTTCCTCAGACAACAACACTTGGTAGTTTTTGCTTGAGAAAGGATGCCTCAAATGATGACACTTGTTAGCTTTCGCTTGATCCTGACACTTAGACAAAAATTGAGTCAAAAGGAAAATAGAGCCTGTGCTCTATTTCAAAAATCTGCCATCTCAGATCCAAGTATACAAAGACAAAATTTCATGGCACGTGACTAAAAAAAATGAAACGTAGAGTAAATTTTTACTCTACAATTATTGATGACCCCAAGGAGTTTTGAGCCTACTCAAAAAGAACCCACAAATCTCGCTAGATCAAAATTTAAAAATCACAGCTTCAACAATGTTGTCTAGTAGGTGGACCACTCATCATCAAATAACCCTTGTTTACTCTATAATTCATTGAAGGCTAAATCAAGGTTAATAATATATTTGTGTGAAAAATGTTGCAAAAATTGAACTGTAGCCTTCAATTTTAATTCAAGCTGGGAAATAGGAACCAAGACAGCTTCTACTTCAGGGATTGATGAATCATCCCTTAGATCTTGAAAAACTATTTGATCATTCTATTTGGCTAATAGCAAAGGTTCAATTTATTCTACCATTAGCATGGTGTTGTCATCAGGAAATAGAGAAGGAAAACCTAATTGTACTAGATCTTCAACATGTTGTTTCATTTCATTAATTCCTTCCTTCATGACATCTAAAAGCTCTCTACAACTGGTGGCTATGGAATTACAACTAAGAACCTCATTTACTCGCTTGGCAGCAACAATTCTATCATTGATTCCTACTATTGACAACATTGAATCCATTTCATCATAAAGTTTTTGTAGCAACATTTGTGAGTCCATTACTCTCCTAGAGACTATATCCAGAGTGTTTACAACTGAACTCTCCACCTTTTTACACAAATTTTGTGCATTAAGCAGGAAGGTGAGAGATGAATTGAGCTGAATAATCTATGAAGAGATTCTCTTTCACATGGATTTGTATAGCTCCTTCACTAGACTTAATACTCCAACATTCCTTGGCATATTGGCCAACTCTAGCGTCAATTGTGCTACTCTCTATTACTCTACATGAAATTGGGCTTGTATGGCCACAGTATTATTCTATTTAACTAGCAGCTTTTGTCATAATTGGGTAACTTGTAATAGGTATTCCTCACATTTTCCTTGCAAGGCTACCTTTTCGTGCCTTAGGGTTGTCACTGCATCTTTTATCTGTGTGAGCCCTACTTTTAAAGAATCATTTTGGACCTGAACTACCTAGTGAGTCTGAAGAGAAACAATATTTTGTAATTGTTTATTTAGATTCTCTATTTTATTGTCTTTTTTATTGATCTCTGAGGTCAAACTATTACAATTTGCCTTTTCCTTGGCTAGCTCAGCTTCCATCTTCTGTAGTCTCCTTGATATCTTCAAGTAGTCTTCAGTAACTATAGAAGTGGATTCAGTCAGTAGATCAATTTTGTCCTATGGCCTAAAAAGGGAGATGTCTATGGCCACCACATTCATTGTGTAATCCTCTAGTTGCATCTGCTCAATTAGCTTTATTACGTTTGGTGATAAATGAGTCATTGTCAATTGCTGTTAGATGGGGTCAAATTGTGACCGTAGATGGGGTGTAGCCAATGCTTTATTTTCCTTAATCTTCTTTTTATCCCTTTAGGCTTCCCTTGCCTTCCTAGAAGCATCTGCTTAGGTCTAGAAGGTAGAAGGAGAGGCAATGTGCCCACCCACAAAAGGATGTCCTTGTGGTAGACCATATTGAATAGCCAATTATTTGCTATGGGTAATATGAGGGGAAATTTTCTTGAGAACAGAAGGGGAGAAATGAGGTAATGTTAAGGCTTAAGGTGGCATAGATGGGGTGAAGTGAGAAATGGGAATGGTAGAAGTGGCAGGAGATGTCATCTGGCTAGATGAAATCATCATGCCAATAGGAGAATAAATAGACTGAGAAGGAGAGGGAGGAATAATACTTACCTAAGGAGCAATTACAGTACCCTATAATTAGCACCGTGAGGTGTCCGTCTCTTCTTCTGAACCAAATTGAAAATACACCCTCTTTCATTTCTTAGGTGTCTCTTATTCTAGTTGCATCCTTTTTCCTTCCACATCTACTTCTTGTGGAGAACTGAGAATATATATAACCACTATTGATGGGGAAGCTTGTGGTGGTGTAGGCACCACACTCTTTTGCTCTTCCATGACACTGAGAGATTGGGGCCAAACTGATATAGTTACTGCAGTTGTAGCTTTCTCTAAGGATTATGACTCTTGGCTTGACCCGGACCTTGCTTCCTACTCTTCACTTGGTATCAGAAAATTACTTGTTTCTGGGCTAGATACAGGGAAGAGATAGCACTCATCCCATAGTTCTTCCCATCTTTTATCTGTATCTACATTCTTGAAAGAATGGGTTGTTTGACAAATTTTTTTCCTATATTTCCAATAGGCCTCTATCTTTTTAGTATCCATATATTTATTCTTTAATGTCCTCCTTAAGCTGGAAGTCATTCTGAATTTAGGATCATAATCTCTCTACTTAACATAGAATGTTTCCCAGGGTCTATTATGTGGAAGGGGCAAGTCTGTTAACTCAACATAAAACCCAGGAGTGTCTTCCCTAGGATTTTTCTTGGTTTCCCAAAAAGGGCAGCCCTCATGTGTAATTATAATTGTGACTCTGTTAGTTCTTATCTAGGAAGCTATGAAATCATTTGGGTCATAAACCCATTTGTCCTCTATTAAAAGGAAACCTAGAAAGGCTAGCTTTCTGAGAAACACAACTTTAGTGTCTCTGGTTTCCAAAACCATGCTAGTTGTCATCCATGGTAGATTATACACTTTTATTTTACTCTTCCTAGAGCTAAATTCATTGTCAACTATGGATACCTGTCTGGTGACCTCTATGAATGCTAACATAAGAGTCAAAATCTTAGGTAGCAATATTGGTTCCCCACAAAAACCATGGACACTTATAATGTTATGGTGGGATCCAAAATAGAAATCACAAGGAATTGGGCAACTGGCCATAAGATTTGAAACACTTGGGAATAATCTATTCATAACTAGCTCAGGGCTGAGGTGGCAAAAATTAGGGGTAACAAATAATTCCCAGAACTCATATGGGTCACTAGTCTTTGACAAAATGTGTGTCCATGTAGACACAGGAATGGTCCTTTAGAGATCAAAATATGGGTCATACATGTTAAGATACATATGTTGGGTGAAGAGGTTAGAGTTCTAAAAAATCATGAGGTGGAACAAATAGGAAGAATACTTGAACACTCCTTTTGTTTTGAAATGGGCCAGTTGTTCTAGCATTGAGAAAGAAATTTGCTCAGAAAATTCAAGTCGATACTCTTGGGTTTTTTCAATGGTCTTCAACATGAAAAGGATAGACATTTGTTCTACATACACTGCCATATCATCTTTCATGCCAAAGATGAAAGCCATCATAGACAATGCATCTTGGCTAGCTTGTGCAAATTGGGCTCTTGGTGCAAGGAGTGTGGGCATCGTAGTGTCATTGTCACCCATTTGTAATTTGGATCTCAAGAATCTTGACTGAGTATTGACATTTTTCTACGTTATTTACATTTTAGCAATAGTGGAAAATGTAGCTGTGATATCATGATATAGGGCTAACATATCCTTGATAGCTTGTGGTGTGATTTTCACCGTGAATGGACCTCATTGAATGGTGCATGGGGGTGCATGGAGCAAGTCTGCACATAATTCAACTAGGTTGGGGCATGGATGCATAACTGGGACAATAAATTGTGTGAGCTGTGAAGTCCATATTCTCATGGAAAATGTTTCATATTTCCCTACTCTAGGCCTTTGTAGACACCTTTTATGTGCCCCTTCCAAGATTTTTGCTACTAGCTCTCTAAATAATTGGGTCCATGATGCCATCCACATAATCTTTTATTTTTGCTGGATCACTTGCTTGACCAACTTCAAGAAACTTGGTCCATGGATAGGTCTTCAATGGCTGTGTAGGAGCTAAAGCATATGACTTGCAAGAAAATTATCAAGGAATTCATACATCCTAGCTCCTTATTGTGAATATTGTGTCCCCTCTATCTCTACATCTTTTTTTGTGATAATTTGTATGAACTTTTGCAAAATAGAAACACCTTCGCAGAAGCAATTTTACTAAGCACTGAAAATGTAAGTAGCAATATATTTTCATAGATGCAAGAATTTTTGAGAACTTGTAAGCTTTAACTCTTACTAAGAGGTATTTATTGACCTATCAAGTCTCAAAATGGCATTAAACTTGGGTAATCGTTAGCAGATCCTACTCAATCTTTATGGAATAGTAAGATAGACACGTTATGTAAGTGGCAGTGCAAGGTACCTTGGGGATTTATAAATATTTTGGAGACATTCAATGTATTGTAAATTTTGAAAATTTTCAAAATTCTAAGCTGTCGACTACATGTTCAAAGAACACTTATTTAAAAGAAAAGTGGGAAAACAAAATGGGAAACCAAAAGCAATACAGAAAGG
The DNA here is from genome assembly GCA_037957365.1 of Torreya grandis. Lineage (NCBI taxonomy): Eukaryota > Viridiplantae > Streptophyta > Pinopsida > Cupressales > Taxaceae > Torreya > Torreya grandis. The sequence continues at coordinate 687,303 of JARHVA010005604.1, read as the reverse complement.
GGAAATTATCTAACTATAATACATAGTATCTTTATCTCCCTTCTGGACCAAAAGAGTTTCTAAAATCTCTTTCATGACAAGCCAGCTTATATTGCCAAGTAAGTGTTTGAATTGGATATAGCTTTGATGACTTGATTTCTTTGTATGCCATGGTGTCTAGCCTACATTTGGGTGAGTCTGAGTCAAACTTGCTTCCAACATATATAGACTCTTCTTGTTCTTAGAAGCTCATTGAATTTTAGATCTTGATATTGGTATGTCTTATCAAGAATTTAACAACCATTTTCTCATCAACAAAAGCCTTTTGACATATACCATTTATTGACTTAACTCTTTCTGCTTTAAACTCTAGTTTTATTGCATGATCATCCTCTTTAATGACTTCAAAATTACCAACCTCTTGAAAGGATAATTTTGAAAGAGTGAAATAATTTTGCATGTGTAATTGATTCTCAATGATATCTTGTTCCTCTGCAACTGGCTTAGATCTTCCCTAAAAAATGGTATAACCTGATCCAATGATTTCAAACAAATCATTTAAATCATGATCAAGGAAATGTTCATGATTTTCCTCATCATCTTGCAAATTAAGAAGAAAATTAGAAATTATTTCTTCTTCATTAGAGATTAAGGCATACACTTGTGACTTCTCACTCAGAATGTTGAATTCAGGTTGAGAGATCCAAGGATTTATATAAGAGATATCTTTTGACTTTTCTTCCTCTAGAACATTTAGGATTTTATGATCTTCATCAAGTATAACATAAGTGCCCAAACCAATAGAATCATAATTTCAATATGGGTCACTTTGCATCATAGATAATAAATGATCATTTTCTTCTTCATGATTATATCCAGTCCATTCACCTAGCTCCTCAACAAAAACCCTTTCTTCTTTATTCATCATAGCATGGGCTGCCTCTAACTTTATAGTTGGTTCATTGGTGATATGATACTTATATAATGGCTCAGATAATATCTTCATCTTTGAACCATATTTAGTTCTTAAAATGAGGTGAGACCAATGAAGAGACATATATATCCTCCTATCTTGGCTCTAAAGTCTCTTGATAAACATAAGCCAAAAATACGAGGTATATCTATCACTACTACATCTTGATTTACAATTATATTGGGACAAGCATATAATTGTAATTGGAGTTTTTTAATTCTCCCTATTTTTTATACTGCTTTGCCATCTAGTTGTATGACTCCTTTAGTGAGTGGTTCATACTTAATTTCTAAAGCATCAACTATCTACTTGGGCATTATTGTAGTACTAGCCCCTGAATCAATCATTGCATTATGCAGTAGTTTCTTACCCACTATCAAAGTTAAATATAAGTGATCCAATTTATATTTGCTTACCTCTGTTGTATTATTCACTAGGGCTATTGTCTGCAGATGAATTGTATCTTTGAGCTTTCTTTTTTCAACAAATCTTTCTTTGATAATAGTACTTTTAGGCACTGCTTGGCCTTGTAGAGCTTCTTGTAGTAGTGTATTATATTCAAGAATAGCTAGTATATCTCATATTGATACTTATGCTAGAGTTTTCTTTAATTGATCCACCACATTTATTGGTCCCAAAGTCTGAGTTTTTTGAGAATAAGGATATCTTGTTTTTTCTTGAATTTGTGTAGGAATGCCTTGATTCTGCATCAAATGAGGCACTTCTTGTCTGAAAACTATGTTTCTTTGTCCTTGAAATGAATTATTCTCCATGACTTGACTATTTATAACCTTAGGCTATTCCACCATCCTTCTCTTTGATCTAGTGTAATAATCAGATTGCACCACTGGTTTTTTGGAGGTAGATGCTTCGTTCAATAAAATTGATTCTTCATCTTCAACCCATGAGAACAAAGCATGTTCCAGGGCTATTTATTCCTATTATTACAAGGACATCCCTTGCATCTAAGCCACTAGGACTAAATTATGCATACTAGAAGACTGGTAGGATTGATTGTCACTAGAACTTGTAAACTCATCTTTACCACAAGCTCTTAATAACATGGCATTAGAATGAAACCCATCTTTACCACAAGCTCTTAATAGCATGGCCCTGATCTGTCATTATGTGTGGTTGTTTGTACTATAGAATGAATTTGTTTAGAACTATGGATAAGGACAAAAGAATAGGCTTTCTACATATACACCATCCAAAGGGATGATTTTTATCAGCTATAGTAAAAAAAACATCCCTCATAGGAGCCCAAATATGAATGGATAAATAGAGCCTAGATATTCTATGGATAAAAAAAACATTCAATTGATGGGGAAAGTACCATAAAGATCAATTATTAAATGTTCAGGCTGATACGATCAAATCTACTCATTGACAAAAATAAGGAATCAACTTATGTAATAGAGTTGATTTACTAGGCTATTGAGCAGCAGTGTAGGATCAAATCCTAAAGATGTGAAGTACTCTCCTACCAGTTGCAGATAAAAATTACTATTTGAAAGTTCTATACATAACGTAGATAGTTACCCATTAAAAATAATTCTATTTGGATAAATCTGAAGTAGATCTTTTTGTTTCTATACTTCATCTTTATGAGGGTGGGAGAAAAGATAAAACCTTTTTCATTTATCGAAAGTGAAGTTTGAAACTCATGTCATTGACCCTTTCTATTCTTTTGGTTAACCTGAAGAATGCATTAATTAAATACTCTTTATCCAAAGTATTTAATGAGTATGCTAAGTACTCTTTAGGATCGGATCCTACATTGGACGATTTAGAATCCAAAACTGCATTAGATGAGTATCCTTTTTCAAAAGTGTTCTAGAAGTACTATTTGGAATGGAAAAAAATATTTATTCTATTATATTTAGAATTGATAAAAATATTTAATAGATTCTATTTAATCAAAAGGTTCAGTTAGAATTTGAAAGATCAAATTCAAACAAATTAGTTAAGAAAAGATCTTTTGAATAATAGAACAAAAGATGCAATTAACCAGCATTCATCAAATTGGAAAAAATATCAGAAAGAATGGTTCAATCACTCTATTCTTTGAACTTCCAAAAATAAATCAGAGTTTGAATATTAATGCATTGTCCATTCAAATAAAATATTTGAAAAAAGGGTTGAAACATCTTGTGTCTATTTCTAAACAAAACAATTTGAAAAACAGAGTGTTCGATCCAATTGAATTATGTGCTACTCAATATTTTGGTTGGTCTGGAAGCACCAAATAATTTTTTGATATCATTTTAGATGATAATGATAAATATATCGAATGGATTAAAAAGTCCAACAAATCTAAATCAATTCCCAATTTTTCACAAAGATTGTAATCCTTGATCAATGAAGGAATAATAGCCTCATTAGGTTTGAATGAGAAACCGCTGAATCAATCGATTATTGACTTATTTGATAATGAAAAAAATTACATTGAATTATTTGATAACAGTGGTATTTTGATAGTATTCAATGATTGAGACAGTTGGTTAAATACTTTAAAACTATTTAATCAAAACTCATTGAGAGTTGATTTTTGCAAAGCAAATACATTTGAATTTTTAGATTATTTACATCATCCACATTTAAATTATAAAAAAAGTTTAGCTTCTTACATGGAAAGGATTCATATCAAAAACAAGAATCTTATATATGGACAATTATTCAATCTTGTTCCCATCCATAACAAGGTCTTTTCTATTAGACCTATTAACTCAGAGAAAGAAACTATTTCACTCATCAAGTCACAAGTAAATTTATTATTGGCTAAATATGTACTTGACCAAGTGTTAATCCATGACTTGTACAAATTGTCAAATTTACTTACTCAATTGAATTCATTTGTTCATAGTAAAATAGATATTTCCTCAATTGAAAAGATATATAGAACTCCTTTAATAAGCCAACAAATCATCAATTTTGACAAAAGTTCTTGCCATCCTTTTTTAACTAGTTCACATTCAGAAGAAAACAACCCCAATTAGTACCCTAAAAAGGGTGTTAGTTCAAACATGGGTCTGATTCAAAATCAATCTTATCAAGATGATTTACTATCAAAAATCTCTTTCAAACTGAAAAAATTTGCAAAAAAATAAAAATATAGTTTGGCAGAAGTCAAAAAAAAATTGAAGATAAAATCATAGTTGATAATTTGAAGAAAGAAAAATGAAAGATTCTCCTATTATATAAGATCTCTCAAATAGATATACTTTTTGAGAAATGGGATTTGTTTCAAACATATACATCATGGTTTTTAACTTCTACATGGTAGAAATATAGTGATAATTTATTTTCTATTACTTTTCTGCAAATACTAATAAGTATTAGTGATCAATTCAATATCATTTTGCACAATATTACGGATAATTATAATCATACTTTGAATATTTTGTGGGCACTCTCTCATCAATTTTGTAAAATTCTAGAATGGGAAGTTAGAGTGAAATTTATCCCTAAATTGAATATGTTTTTATCCTATTGGAATCTTTTGTATTGGAAAGAACCAATTAATCAAACGGTATTTGAGGAAAAGTATAAGTCAATATCATTTAATACATGGAAATATATATGAAATGTTCGAGAGTATGATAAATTTATTTTTATTTTCATTGTATTTTTCTTCTCTATTTCTTATGGAGTTCCCTTATGTTTGATTCACTTTTATAGCAATGTCGAGCTTCTCAAAGATTTAGAGTATGAGCCCTACTTTATGAAGGTAGGAGAAATCATGCATTCTTTAAAATGCTCAGATTTTATTATAATTTCTCTTGGTATGGTTGCTGGTTGACATTCCTCAATTTTTTAAATATGGAGAGGGATTATAATGATATAGGATTATCCCAAATATTGGAAATTTGGTACGTCAAAAATTAGAAATGGTCTTCCTGGCCTTTCAAAAAGTGTAGGAGATTGAAATCACTTTTAAATAGAGTTTTGTATGAATACGGAGTGGATGATTTATTTTTGAAAGAGAATAGATTATTTTTAGTACAAGAACGAATCTCTCAATTTGAATCGAAGTTAACTCCCCCTAATGGTTTATTTTCTCAATATTTCAAGAAAGGGAAACACTTGGGACTTCTTTACTTTAAATATCTAGCTGAAACTATTCAGCTAGGTCAAATGAATAAAATAGGTCTAATGAATTATGAGTTTGATTCCTTTCCTCTAGCAGAAAGGTGGGTCTTCCATGTTTTTCAGTAGTAGACGACCTCTCTGCCAACTCACCCATCTCTATCTCACCAAGTGAGATTTTTCCAACTCTACCCATTACCATCCCTATCAAATCGAATTTTATTGATAGGGCCTATGGAAACTAGACAATTGTATTTGGCCAAAAGTCTGGTAGCAGATTCTTATCTACCTTTAATAAGAATATCTCCTAAAAAAATTTTGAAGTAGGAGAGACTTCTACTTAGCTATGAAGCTGAGTATACATCTTCAACTAAGAAATCATACCTTGAGCACGAAAAGGTCCTTAGGTCTCTAGGCTAGTCAGGTAGACTGCAAGACATAAATGAAAATGATTCTTATGAAAAAAAAACCAAAAATCTTTCAGCATGATCGAGGAGAGCATTTATCTCTAGAGTATTATGTGAGAAGATTTTGCCAATTCATGTTTGCACTAAAATTGGCAAAATTGATGTATCCTTGCATCATATGGATTCCAAGCATTCATGAATTGAATGATCACTTCTACCTTACTGCATTATTGAGGGAACTCCTTGGAGATACATATCATACTGGTGATTATGAGGAAGAAACCAATATAAAACAAAATATTGTTGTTATTGTTTCAACTCATATTCCTAAAAAAGTGGATCTAGTTCTAATAACTCCTCCTTATGGTAAACGAAGATTCGATACATTTATCAATACTAAAAAGTTTGCTACCCCACATCAAGAAAAGGAATTTCCTTTGCTTCAACATATCAAAGGGCTCTATTTGAAAAAATATTGGAACTGTTATGATGAATTTGGATTAATGACCAGAGGTTTTACTACACTAGATTTGGCAAATCTTGCCAATGACATCTGGCTAATTAGTATTAGCTGAAACACTTCAGCTATAAGCAATAAGATAATTGAAGAAGCTATGTATAGACCAAGTTGGGCTCGAAACAATTTTAAGTTTCAATTCAGTAATATTTATAAAGTACTTCATTATAAGATAGGAAAAGCTATTATACAAAATAAACTAACGTATTACAAGAATTTCCTAAATCTTAGAATGAACTTACAGGGTTGAAGAGCATATTATTTGCATGACTGGTATTTAGAACCTTCAATTGCTAGAACAGCTATGAAGGAATTAACCATATTCTATCATATTTTGGGTTGCTTAGCTGGATCAGTAGCTCAAGATTGTTGGCTTCTATTGGAATCAAATAGAGAGAATTGGACTCCTATTGATCTTTTCGTTGCAAATGATTTTGCTCTAGCTTCCAGTCTTTTACAGAGTCTTCTGGAAGAGTTTCCATGGTTGGTAACAATACATCGAAATAATTCTAATAAAAATCAAATCACAATTGCTCCTCAATTCAAAAGAGATATGATGCAAAAAGGATTATCTTCTATAGTAGATAATATCATTTTATCTAAAGAATTGAAGTACTCCTACATAGGAGAATTACACACTGACATAGTTTGTTCTCCTAGGACTTGGCGTTTTAGTTTTATTCTTAGTAATCAATTTGATTATATAAAAGATATAAGAATAGATAACCCTTTATTGGATCATCTTCATCTTGTTTCAAGAAAGGCCAACCCATCTTTCTAGTTTGTTTTGGAAGAAATTTATGTCATCTTACGACCCCTTTCCTATTTATCATGAGCCTTTCAATGTTCCACAAAGAAAGCTAGATGATTTTTGGGAAGCAAGATCATTATACAATAGGTTTAAAAATATGGGAATATATAAATTTGATACAAAAGAGTGTGAAAAGGAATATAAACCTTTAGATACACCAATAATCTATCTAGCTCAGTGATTTCTTTGGGATCTTGAGAGTATTCGCTTTACAAATAAGCACCCTGCTTTTTTACAAGGAGAAATTTTTGTTCCTCAAGAAATCCTAAAAAGGATTTATCTTACTTACTCTTTAGCAAGAGTAATAAGGGGAATAAAAATGATAAAATCTATAGTAAGAAAAAAAGGGTGAGGAAAATAGCCTTAGGAATTAAAATTGTGGATAATAACAATGATTTGTCTCCTAACATTAAGATTGCGCTTAAGGATCATTTTGAGGCTTTGAAACACTTTCAAGAAATTGGTATCTGATTGAGACGTGTGTATCCATATCATCCAATGTTAATGTATGATGTTTGGTTGCATGAAAAGGCAAGAGATAATAAATTTAGACAATTTTTGATTGAAGGAGAAAGGGAAAATATAGATTTATTATCTAATGAATCTTTCATTTATAATACTTTATCCAAAAGTTATGAATATTTATCAAATTTATTCCTCACTAACGAAATGTTATTGAAAATTTTCAAGACATTATTAAAAACAAATTGGTTTTCTCGAAATGACATTAATTACTTATTAGCAGAAGGATTGAATAAGAATAACAAGGACTAGATAAATCAAGATTTATATTGCGACCATTTAAGAATAAGCATAGTAAAAAGAGTGAAGTTAGTTTTTTTTAACTTTCTGGGCAATTATTTATTGCTCTACTATGCTTACTCAATATTTATTATTATTGTAGTTATAGTATACTTTTCTCCTACCCTTTTTATTTTGAGAAAGGGATACTTGTAGAGGGATACAATGTCGGTATATTTTTTAAATATATATTACAACTTGCAGATCTTTCAAGACCTTGAAAGGGATTTATATAGATTCTTTTCAATTTAATTCCTTCATTCAATCTAATAATGATTAGGCTAAAAGATACATTTATTAATGTAAGAAAAAAGCAATCCACCTAAAATTTGATTATTTTTTATTACTTTTTTAATCAAAGTAATTTATAATTTTATAATGCATTTTCTTTCCTATTCTCATTAGTTATAGCCCTATGAAACAAGAATTTTAGGGCTACCATGGTGGAATAATTTAATTGTTTGATGAATTATTATTTATTCTATGTATGAATTACTTGAATAAACATTATGAAATAACAAACATTTTATGAAATATTTTTTTAGTAAAAAAAAGATAAGGAAATTATTATTATTATTGCCTGATGAATTTGATCTAATATGATTGAATTGATCAGGCAATAGGATCATAAGAGAGTTGATTGGGAATAGGTTCAGGTTAACCAAAAGAATAGAAAAGGTCAATGACATGAGTTTTGTAATTTTATGAACTCACAAAATAGAAGAGAGTTGATTTGGAATAGGTTCAGGTTAACCAAAAGAATAGAAAGGGTTAATGACATGAGTTTCAAACTTCACTTTCGATAAATGAAAAAGGTTTTATCTTTTCTCCCACCCTCATAAAGATGAAGTATAGAAACAAAAATATCTACTTCAGATTATCTGAATAGAAGTCTTTTTAAGGGGTAACTATCTACGTTCTATATAGAACTTTCAAATAGTAATTTCCGTCTGCAACTGGTAGGAGAGTACTTCACATCTTTAGGATCTAATCCTACACCGCTGCTCAATAGCCTAGTAAATCAACTCTATTACATAATTTTATTCCTTATTTTTGTCAATGACCATCCATTCTTCATTGCTCTGCCACCTTTTGTTGTAGATTACCCATAGGACAATCTCTAGGTGTATGAGCATTATTGCAAGGGAAACACCAAGCATTAGTTTTATCCACATAATTATTTTCCCCTAGAATAATCTCCTTATTTGAGGGAGGAATATTCTATGAGGGTGTGGGAACTGCAACCAATTGGTTTGTTGGCTAATGGTTAGTTTGTCTTGTGGGACCCTGATATTGGTTTGGCTGAGATGAAAATTTGTTTCCTTGATAGCCTTGATATGGAGGCTTAGGGAAAGTATTCTAATCTCTTTTTATATTGATCAACTCATTATAAAATGTCCTTATGATATTCTTGATATCATCCAGCTCAGATGACTGAGTGGTGACAATTTCTTTAGCAGATGGTTGAGGATAGGTGTACATAGACACAGGTGGGGCTATAGATTTAGGAGCTTCATGAGATAATGGTAAGGAAATTTCTAGGAACATGGGCATGGGAGGCCTTAAGGGTAACTTTCCATCATCTATTAAATTATTCTCAGCTCTGACCATATAGTCATAAGCCTCAAGCAAAGTGTGTCCTCCAAGTGACTGAATCATAACAGATATATCTAAATTCAAAGCCTTAAGATAAAATACTATAGCCATACCTGGTAATGGTCTAGCTGTAGTAGGGATTCTTTCCCAAGTATTTTGAAATTTGTAATTGAAGTCAGTCATGGCTTCTTGTGGTGCCCTTTGAATGGTAATTAATTATTGTAATAAAGAAGACTTATCACCCTTTTCTTCAAATTTTTTAAAGAAAATATCTCTAAGATGATCCCATGTAGATATGGTATTTGGGGTCAAAGAGTGATACCATTCTAGAGCCTTCCCTTTAAAATAAGTTGCTAATAATCTTATGGCCACATTTTATTGTGTAACAACATGTATAACACAAACATCTAATACATCTTGAAGATGTTCCTCAGGTGTTTTAAAGTCTTGCCCACTGAATTTGGGCAGAGATTTTAGGGCATTCACTGGGATAGGGTCCCAAGTGGCTGAAGGTATTAGAAGAATCAAGGGACAACCAATATTCTAGCTTGCATAATTTCTTGGGGGTATAGGGGCTCCCATATTTGCTCTGGGTATTGGTAAAAACTAATTGTCTCTTCTTCTTGGACTTGTTACCAAAGGTGGTAAAAGAATACCTAGATTTGTAGCAGATTGTGATCTGGTTACTGGTCCATAGCTTTGACTCCTCGTATCTCTTTGGTTCATACGATCTTGAAAGAAACTTCAAGATTCATCCCACCGGGCATGCCAAAAACTGTTCATGATTTAAAATTTCACTTTGTAATAAACACCAACAATGGGAACTTTCAAGATGTGGGGCTTGTGACTTGAAACAACCTCCAAATTTTAGAGAAGCTAGTTCTTATTTAAAATAACTTTATACTAGGAAAAGGGATAGGAATTTTAATCAAAAACACAAATACAAGAAAGAAAATCTAATCTATGGTGATGTGCCTAAATGTAATTCGACCTTAATCTTGAGCACATTGAGACTATATGTAAGATTCATTTACATTTAAGAGCAAACAAGTGCATGATCAATGTAAAATATGGAAACAACAGAAACAAAGGCTCACAACATAGACTACTTTTGTAGTGATACAAAAAATGTCAACAAAGGCATAGGGTTCAATCTTCTTATTTGAATTTTCCAGTCACATAAGAGGTGCAGAAACATGCACAGTTATATAAAATTTTCAATTCAAGAAAATGAGACAAAAGCAAATGGCATTCCTAATCATAGCTCTAAAATGTCTATAACCTAGACTACTTTTGAAAATGACACAAAAAATATCAACAAAGGCATAGGATTCAATCTTATCATTAATGCTCTAGTCACATAAGAGGCATAGAAACACACACAATTACATAAACCTTCCAACTTAAGAAGATAGAACAAAAGCAAATGATATTACTTAGTCATAGCTCTAGAAAGTCTAAACTATTTACAATAATTCTCTCTCAAAATTCTCTCTGATATCCCCTCTTATGGTAATCTCTGCACCTTTATTTATAGCTTTGGATTCTCCAAATTGATCTCTTGTTCCCAATCTAACGGCCCAACTGAAATCTAACCAAACTGGAAGTGTCTAACAGAAGATATTTTATAGATTCTAAAATGCTTTTTCTTTTAGTAGTTCATTGGCTGAAATAGATTGCAGGACACTCCCTTCTCTTAAACGCTAGGTAACACTTAGCCATTTTCTTGAAAACCTTCTTATTACTTTAGGAGACACCAGAAGATGACACTTGGCATGTTTCGTAGCACCTATCGAAGACACGTGGCACTTTTCGAGTAACTTATAATCTTTTGTGTCTTTACTTAGGAGTGTTTCACCTTTGACACTTATCACAATCTGCTTCCTCAAAACTTCAACATCTTAAAATAAAATAAGACCCACAACATTTCTGACCTAAGTAAATTTAAAGAGACACAGGAATAGGTGTCAATCTCTACTGTTTCATTAAAGGACACATGGAAATCTCCGCTTTACTTATTTGGGGTTATGTGGTAGTCTCTGCTTCTTTTAACTACCTTTTTTAGAAACCTATGGAAGATGACATGTGACGGTCTTCACTTTACTTTGTTTATATTATAAGAACAAATGGGTCTCATTTCATATTTACATGGACAATGACACCTGGTACCTTCCCCTTGCTTCAGAAACAACACTTAAGACTCACCATAGTCTTTATTATATTAGTGAAGCAAAATGAAATAATTCAGATCTCAACATGTGGTGGCTTCCACTCTCTTCTACTGAGGTACGTGGCATCTTCTGTCACTTTTAGAAAAGCAAAATTGAGACCTTTCATGACTGCCACTTGGCACTTTCTACTTGATCATAATACTTAGCTTGTTAAAACCTTTCACTAAAAAGAGATGAAACATGGGTGTTGATACAAAACTATGGATAATGACACTTGGTGCATTCTATTGGGTCGTTATGAGATACGTGGTACCTTCTGACCAACTCATATAAAATATGAAATGTGCCTCAGATGACAACACTTGGTAGTTTTCACTTGAGAAAGGATGCCTCAGATGATGACACTTGTTAGCTTTTGCTTGATCCCAACACTTAGACAAAAAATGAATCAAAAGGAAAATAGAGCCTATTCTTTGTTTCAAAACTCTACCCTCTTAGACCAAAGTAAGCAAAGATAAAATTTTGTGGCGCGCGACTGAAAAAAATGAAATGTAGAGTAAATTTTTACTCTATAAAAATCACCTATAAGTCTCATCATAGTTATACAAAGTACTATGATCCTCAAAGTAATGGTTCTACAATATCTTTTACTATGACATATATCTATTATGCAAATAAAATTTTCAAGTGTCTATTACTTTGATTGATTCTACCATGACCACATTGGTGCTCAAAAATAGAAAGGAAAGCCTATATGATATAGAACTAACCACTTATAATACCTTGAAGGGTCCTGTATATCTTGATGAATTTACATCAACATCCCTAATCTAGGATTAAAAAAATCATAATAAATCATCATAAAGGTGAAAACAATGACCTAGGAGATTTCCACAAAGCCTCTTATTCCCTCTACACATTTATTTATCTTATAGAGTGTTTTTCTCATTTTGAAAAAAATGGGTTTGGGGAACCTAACAAGAGTGATGTGTATAAGTTCATACCATCACTAATCCATATAGATTTTGATAAGTATAACATGTCAATATTGATGCTAATCCACTTACCTCCTAAAAAGTATGGTGATGAATAAGAATTGTAAATACTACATTTCCAATGTATACAAAATTAAGGAGTAAACATTCCATAATGCATATGCATATGGCCATATAACTAAATTTGACAAGTCATGTCTGTCAAATTTTAGATTCAAAAAGCTCCACTTATTAGATCCAAACTTAGTAACTACCGAGTCAATGTGAAACTAAATAGGATCCAATTCCATCTGTTAGTACTCACATTCCTAATTCACCACTTGTCCCTTGGGTCTTCATAACCTAATGATCTCCAAAATGTGCACATGGTTCAATGACTAACAGATCTATACTAATATATCTTAGAATGCAATGATATATGCTAAATAATTCAAGATGTATAAACATACACTATAAGAATAACCATACAATCATTCCATAATTGTATTAATTTACCATTAGTCAAACATAACTAGTATCATATTTCACAACTTAACCTTATTTGTTATATTCATAGTTAAGAGGAAATAATGTTAAAATTAACATAACAAACAAAGGCCAAAAATCACATCATCCTTACAACATTATAAATATAACTAGAAAGATAATGGATCCCTATTTTCTTGGTTAGTTACACAATAAGTTATAATTTTATCTCAACCACTATACTAATGAGATGTTCCACACATCTTATTCCATACTTAATAAAGGTGAAAGTTACATAAATATCTCATCATAACAACATGTTTTTTTGAAAGATGATAATAATAAGAATCTAATCAAGGGTGAATAATAACATAACATTTAAAAATCCTAATCCAAAACCAATATAAATTCAAGGTTCACCACTCCACATGGTCAAAGTTCACAAGTTTATATAAATTAGAACCAAAAAGTATGACTCTAAAAATCCACAAGTGTAAAGTAGTGAACTAAAATCTCAATAATAAAAGTCTTAAATACCCTCACATAATATGAATAAAACACCACAACCCAAGTTTTCAAATCAATACTCACTTATCAATCTGATAAGTGTAATATCACATGCTATATCCACAACTAAAAGTAAAATATTAACCACATAGATGAATAAATCCATTCCATTCTTAAAAAATTTATATCAACAAGAAGTAAAACACACCATCCGAAAAACCCTAGGGAATATTGTCAAAACAACATTTCAAAAACAAGTTTATGATAAAGGGAGCACTAAATCAACATCATGAAAATATGAATCCATTTAGTGGGATTATATTAATGTCAAATATGTTGGGAGAGTGAAAAATCACCTCTATGATAACTAAGAGAGATGAAACTTATTCCCAATACACATAACCATATGGGGTGTCAATCCATAAGTAAACTCCTAACACATAGGTATTCTCAACTAAGACATCTATAATCTACTACAATAAAATTCACATCACACTAGGTGGTGCCAATCCATAAGTGATATTTTAGGATTCCCTTCTCTAGGGTTAATGTACATAATACATAAAACCCTATCTAAAATTCACATATTCTTAATTGATAAGAATCCCATGCTTTTTAAACACTCATAATACAAACACAAGTGGTAGAGGTTACTTGATTACAAGTAATGATGTAATCATTCTTGAGGTGTTTAATCTAAATGATCATAAAATTTGGTAGTAATCTCTTATTCATGCCTCAATAATTATCCTATGCCCTAACCTACCCAACATCATATTCAACCATCACCATCAATATGCTTTGTCAACAAACCCTTAACAAATTTAAGAGGGTACAAATGCTCCTAAGGGTACATACTTAGTGTTTCACATAAAATTTCATAGGTAAACATAATTACAATAATCATTGATGTCTATTAACTAAAATAGTCCTCAATCTATACATCATGATTTACTAAATCTCTCAACTCCAATCATGGTGTAACATGATTCTACACTGAGACACTAATAAGCCCAAAATAGACATTACTTAACTAGTATAATATTGTATGTCATAAGGTTCTCCATGCATAGGTACAACCTATACTCTCACATCTTAAGCATTTTCCTACTCAATGTAATTCTTTTTAGGTACATCTTGGAGTACTTCCTCATCAAGGACATGAAGTTCCATTTTTAGGACTGAAATTTGATCCTTCTTTTCATTCATGGCTATAAGAATATTATCTAACTTTGATACTTACTCAATGACAAATTAGTTAGAATCAAATGGAGGGTTACTATCATTGACATTTGAATAACCCTCTTCTAGCACACTATCTTTTAGTATTCTCTTTTTTTATAAACAAAATGATACAAAAATGCTAATAGACTCATTAGGTCCTAGAGTTTGAGCCATATCTCTGATACCACATGTAACTACCCCATGTTTTGACCTAAAAAAATGTGATCATTTTCTTATTTAGTCAATGCATACCTTCATTAGAATTCACCATGAGAATATAATTAATGATCCATACATAACACTCTAAGTATACCAATCATAAAATAAACATGTGATGTATATATGTCACTAATCACTATCACCGTATGAAACACATCATGATTGAATATAGAAAGTAATTACCGATATCTAGCCATGGTTGGTACAACATACAACCACTATTGTCAATGTAAGAATAAATAAATATTAACATATCATCATATTAATGTCTCAATAATAATAAATACAATATAATGTACAAGATATAAATCTCCATTGAGCATGAGTTCCCAAACTCTAGAATCTCTAAAAATCTCAAGTGTCTCTCCAAATAAGTACTATAGTTAGGAGGGAGAGAATAATATAAGCACTTTTACACACCAACCACATACCATGAATCCCTCACACAATCCCCCATCAGGGAATGCCCCTCCCTTCATGGATGAGTAGACAGTGATGGTTTGGGAATACAAAGAGACAATCTAGTACCCGTGTGCTTTATGATTTCTAAGAACATGCAGTGTACCATAAAGAAATCTATTCTAACATTATATCATAAAAATATGTAAATCATACATATGAAATGCCAATTTCTAACTAACATTACTTTGGCCAAAGTTTTCAAATAGGTATTTATCTCTAAGATAAGTCAATTTCATACATGCCACTTGATCATATTCCTTTATCTATCATTGTGATGCTAGTAAGATAGTGAAGTCTATCTCACTACTTAATTAGTAGAAACAATGTGATATTTGGTTAACATATATATAACAAACAAATTCATACAAATTATTTCCTACTAGCAATCATAAAACATGCTAAGCACAATAATAATAAAATGCATACATTTAGTCCATCAAACATATTAATGAATCTCCATAATATCATTTATTACATAGTTAATAGGAAAATAAGTGCAAATTATACCAACCAATTTAATACATATAATAGGCTACATAATCTAATTTTTGCAAGCAAACACAATACAATTTCCTAATAACTATCATAAAATATGATAAACATATAAATAATTAAATTGCATACATTTAGTTTGTCAAATGTATGAATGAAACTAGACATAATAATTGTAGTATGTATCACTCAAGTATAACATACATTTAGACTATAGTTTTCAAACACAATACACTCTACGACATCCCATAATATCATAATTCATTTTTCATGAGCACAAATACTCCATTACAAATGACCAGTCTTATAATTCAAGAACCAAATGTCTCATAATCCAAAATAATAGGCAACCAAGTACAATTTATACCAATTGGGTATACCATATGTTTAAATTTCATAGCATAATTACCATAAGTAGATATAAGTACATATTATATTCTGTGATAAATAATAATACCATACTCCATTAATTACATGGATACACTAATCCATTACAATAACTAGTCATAACAATAAAGCCATAATTCTCATGAAAACATAATCTTCAATTTAAAAAATTAGTCATATAGTAGGCTATTTTCATGAAATTATAGATTCCTAACCCTCAAAATCTTATGGCTCATTTTTGTAGTTAATAATATTATAGTTATAATCACATCTCTATGTGTTATATATAATCACCTAAATCTTCATATTTATATATTCCACATATATGAACATCTATACATTCATAATATGTACCATATATGAGTACTCAAATAATATATTTAATTTTTTAAAGTAAAAGTCATTAGTCATTTTATAATTCTTGTATATCCTTGAGCTATAATAGCTTAATGGTTTAGTCTAATATACCTTTCAAGTTTAATTAGGCATGTTATTTCTTTTACACATAGTTTCTTCCTTATGTTCAAGCTCATAGGTCATGTAAGCAAAGTGGGTTATATTCATCATCCGTATCTTGGAAAGTTGTTTGGTTATTTTGACAATAATATTTTATGATTGTTACAAATGTACCTACTAGTTGTATAGACTAGAGCTAAGGAGATATCATTCATAGTGAAGATATTTATCTTCCATCAATCCTCTTCTTGATGTGTATTTAGTTTTATCCATCAAAGTGTGTCATAAAATAATGAATCTGAAGTCTAACATATAAAACTATATATATTAGAATCAAATAAATTTGAGGTATATATATCTAGAAATTAATTATAATATATAACCAATGGTGTCATAATACATCCATAAATTAGTTATTTTGATACCCACTTAGTCAAAAAATTCTATCATGAGATATATATAATAAAAACTCGTCATCTTACATATAAATATTCCACATACTCTAACATATATAGTGTTGTCCACTAAGTCAAGTTATATCACACTTATTGTCACTCAATATTTCACCCTTGGATAGGTTTTTCAAGCCTCCTCCAAACTAAGTGAAACATTGTATTACCTCTAGGCCTATAGGTTGCCTATAGTAGAGTTAAACCTCTAGATTGAAGGTTAGCTCCCTAAATTAGTCTTTTATAGCTTATCACCTACACTAATTTCTTGATTAGGTGAAAAGGGATAAAAGGAACCCAAAATTATAATATTTTAATGAGGTTATACCCCATACATAATTCCAAAAGACACACTTGCATTTGCACTAAGAAACAAGACTATTAAAACTGAATTCAACTCTATGTCCTTATAGCATAAGTGTTTCTTATATAGGTAGATTGATATGCATATCTGGAGGTGGGTGAAAATAAGGTCTAATACTAGAAACTAATATTACCTATCACACTTCAAGACACACTTAACAAACAAATACACTTTATGGGATATGTTATAAAAGATATCACTCATAAAAAACATGCAACAATAGAATGGAAGTAAGGAGAAGACATTCATCACTTATCAACCACATAGACCATTTAAAACACTTAGGAAAGATATTACATAGAAAAAATCAACTTCAAAACTTTATTCAAGTGTAAATTAAGATTTTAAATATCAAGGCTTCACCATACCAATTATGGATCTATTACAAAGATAAAAAGTCTTGCAAATATAGAGCATATGAGAGGAGAGAGAATAATATAAGTTTAAAGGTCACAAGGTCAAGTGCCAAGACTTTGAAACTAGATAAAATGAAAGATAATGAAGTTTAAAACATGTTATTAAGTCCTCATGAACATGCATCATTCTAAAATATGACATATTCCTCAAGTTGGCATATTCTTCATGTTCTTCTTTGAAACTACCCTCATAGTGATGAGTAGTCTATCTATATTTATTGGATTAGAAGGCCTTGACACATATGATCTAAAATTAATATGTAAGGATATGATTTTTGATAATCATCTATGCCATTCAACTAATACCTTCCCATTTATCACTTGACATTCACTATTTGTAGTCATTCATTAGCCTTCTAGGCTTGGTTCATACACTTATCACTATGATATATTATAGTTGTAGAATAAGGTTCCATAAATAGGTGTTACACACCCATTAAATAACTTTGTGTCCTTTATTCTATCAAATAGACCTCCATGAAACTCAAAAGATACTTCTCACAATCACATTTAGGTAGTTAATCTATTCTCACTATGATATTCAAGACTGCCTATAATGAAAAGTATAGAAAAGGGATTTCCATGATAAATGAGATGAGATATTAGTATTAGGAATTATATTACATCCCTTCATACCTCCCTCAATTTCCTTCTTTCATTAGTTTCACTCTATACCCATTAGACACCTCAAATACTACGAAAGATTATGAATTAGGCTTATCCATATAAGTGATGGTACAACCAAAGTGGATGGTTAGGATCATTAGAGAGTGATAATCAATTAAAATTTAATTTTATGGCCAATTTTCCACTTATAGATATATCTCTAGTGATATTTTATCCATCAGGTTCATACAAGGGTTTTAAGAGGGTTTTAGGTCTCTAGCTTCTTAACATTGATTCATAAAAATTAAATGCTCAACCCTAAAAAACATTTCACTTAGATCAAGCTAATTACCCAACTCAACTATACCTATCTTATTTTTTCACCATTCAAACCATATGTATAGATATGAGCAAGTGAAATTGGCTTTCGAACTTCTTTTATGCATTCTAAGTAGGCTTGAGAAAGGATTAGGCCAAAATGACCAACCTTGTATTTTTATCAAAAAATTGGTGGATCTTACCAATCCTTCACTCAATTATATAGGTTATAAAATTAATTTTAATGTTCATATGGTCTTGTGAATCAAGTTAGGCACCTTGATGGTTTAGGCCTAGTTCTAGGCCTAATAGGCCTAACTGTGTTTGATTGTATATGACCACTTCTAAGTGGTTTCCAATGAATTTAGATGTTAATTGAATTTTTTTATATTTAATTATCCCTTTTATATATTTTTATATTCTATGAATACTCTCAATTACATTCTCTTACCTTTCATGTGCTAAACCTATAGGTGACCTTGATTGTGGAGTGCCCTTTATATAAGACAAAATAAAGGGAACTTACCCTATTTATTTGGAGTTAAAGAATACATGGGGGTATTTTTTAGGTAATGGGGACCCTTTTTGAAAATTTTCAAGACTTTATTATATATCTAGAAATCTCAACACCTCAAATCCTCTAGACTGGCTTTTAGGTTTGATGATTGTGCTCAAAATTTTGGTTAGGCTTGAGAACCTTGAGTTATGATTGTAGGTTGAGGTCCTTATTTATTAAAAAAACATGGTAATGTGTCATTACCACTATAAGAGTGGTTTAAATATGGTTCATACATCATACACCTCTTCTTACCTTCTCAAATATGCACTCTTTATCTACTTAGGCTAGTTCATAGACTATGTTGATTATGTCACTTGTAGGTGGAAATTAGGAAGAATTGAAAGGACTCTTATAGGTGGTGATAGATATTTTAAGATTGTAGTTCATGACTTACATTCATATTGAGGTAACTAATACCATTCCACACCTATTTTAACTCACTCCTTCCTTAGGGCTATGCTATCATCTCTCACTATCAATAGACTGTGTTACTTTCAGTTATAGGTTTATTTTGGTTCAAATGTCACTATAATTGTTTGAGTGTTTTCATCAAGAACTTGACTAATTTGAAAACCATTCCACCATTAGTATTTTAAAATATTCTTTAATTAGCATGTTTCTTCTAGGCCTAGGCTACAATAGTGAATCCACTAGACTCGCTTAGATTTCATGGACTTTTACTAACAAGTGACATTGTATGAGGCAGAATTCTCTTTCAGAGAATTTAAGGTAAGTTCTCCCATAAAGAAAGTTTCTAACTATATGAATCAAGGATCTAAGTCTAACTATAATTAAATGGCCTCATCACTATCATTATGATATTATTTATGTTCACAGGCCTCTTGGAGGTCTCAAATTAGTCCAAACACCTCCAAAGCCATTTACAC
This sequence comes from Torreya grandis, assembly GCA_037957365.1. NCBI lineage: Eukaryota > Viridiplantae > Streptophyta > Pinopsida > Cupressales > Taxaceae > Torreya > Torreya grandis. The sequence goes on along the minus strand of JARHVA010005604.1, from coordinate 667,153 downwards.
ATTACTCTACTTCCTTTGTACTAATTTTAGACCAGTATGGTAGTCATGAAGGCTTAGTGAATATATATAAAAGTTTAATTTTAGATTGTCTCTCTTACTACTATTCATGATGTCCTATAATCTTAAACCTCTATCAAAATAGGTCTCTTATGCTACATCATCAACCTTTAACTTCTCTCAAGATTTTATATCATTATACCTCCATTGACTACATTGTCGTAATCTTGTGGTCACTGTCTACTTTAACGTGAGTTAAAAATTAAACCTCACTTGGTTTAAAATATTGATATGTCCATTACTCAATTGAAATTTTATTAAACCATCACCATTATCTAATAGAAGGTAAAACAAATGCAATACCTTTGATCTGAAGACACTTACAAGAAGATGAAACTATGCAACTAAAAACAACTATTCTATAAACCATAATGTTCACTCCTATCACAATGAAGATATTTATGCCAATCAATTCACATACACAAATGAAAACTAGACTAAAAACCATGTGATAAGGATGGTCATACTCTTTAATATCAAATACATAACCTATTTACTCACATCAATGCAAATAAATAATGAAAACTAAGGTGTTGGGGATATGGAGGTAACTTAGAGGTGATAAAAATATCAATGATTATTCATAAAGTATATACCATCAATCCAAAAACCATTTCCATGAAATTAAAGCACAAATGTATTAATATTGCCACCAAATGCACTAATTTAAAATTTTCTCCTCTTGTAAATTAGTTGACCTTGTTGACCTATCCAAGAGAGTGATAAGAGAGATAGAATAGTTTTTGGTAGTTTTGGGCCTATTGAAACTTATTAATCCTTGAAGTTACTTGTAGAATATGAAGAGACCTCCCTATATCCTTCCCACATGCCAAGTGTGTCATTTAGGCCATATAACTACCTAAAAATCCCTTTTTTGCATTGATCTCCTTCTTTCCACATTAAACCTATCACATTTTAAGGTTCAAATAGTTACCTAACATTATCTAACATATTTTATGCCATATTCCTTATTTAAACCTTTATCTTTAGGTTAGAAATTGTACATTTCATAAAAACTACCCAAAAGTTGGCCTAAAAAGGACATCAGGATAAAATGACAAGTATGACCAAGGTAAAACATATTATGTGACTTCATTAAAGACCATGAGACCATTTTATGACTAAAAGGACCTCATGAAAAGTTTAATATGCAATATGTTTTGACCAAATTTTACGTAGAGGCAAATTTGGTCAACATTTTGGCAATTTCCTAGGGGTAGGATGCTTATTATACTAACAACCAGTTGCCTTCTCCTATCCATTAGGTTATGGAGTCACTTATGTAGTATAATTGAAATTCCTTTGAAATGACACCAAGAACACACCAAACATAATAGAAAATAAACACACAAATCAAGACACCAAAACACACATTTTTGCTCTCATGAACACTAAAGGAAAGCATACACCAACTCAAGAAAATCACACCTATCCTAATATGTAAAAGAAATTAAACACTTGAGGTGAAGAAAAAATTCATCATTGATTTAATGAGCTCAAATATAATGATCCTAGTGTCTCTATTGATCCATGAAAATAAACCTTCATATGATTCATTTTTATCAATTAATACTTGATTATGGATATAGTCAAATGACTTACCATTTTAGATCTTATATTAGAAAAAGAAATCATTTGGAGTTCTCAAGAACACTCCGTCTAGCTCTATTAAAGGTTTACTTGAATTTTCATATGGCTTGAATTCTATCCTACTCATTTGATATTCTTCATTTTGTTTCTTGGGAAGCATGAAAGTTATCTCAACTTTACCTTCTTCTATAACATGATGCACTTGATTTTTATAACCATAAAAATTATCCTCTTGTTTCTAAAACATGTTTGAGAGTGATTCAACATTAGTTTAAGGTTTGGGATGCTCCTCAATCACATAAATTTTTGCCCTCCTTCATGACTGTAACCTTGTAAGTAGTGGTTTATCACTCATTCTCATACTTATGAGGACACTCTCCTTCATGTTTATAAGGTACATCAATAACATTACTATTAGGTTCATGATTCTTAGGAAAGGGAGTTGGCTTACTTAGTTATTCAAACTCTTGAACAATGGCATATAACTATTGCCATAAATCATCATCTTCTTCAAGTTTATCACATTCATGGACTCCTCCATATTGGGTGGGTATAATTACATTATCTTCCTCATTATCATGATCTACCATAATTTGAAAATCATAAACATCATGCATATGAATAAGGTAATTACCCTCAACATCTTGTTGAAAATAATTACCAATGCTTACCTCATAATGTTCATCACCTTCATCATGGATGATGTATGTTCCAAGGTTATTCTCCTCAATTAAAATATATCGATCATATCCATAAGTATCAGTACCATAATCATCTAGGAAAATATCAGAGATATATTCAAGTTTGGAAGATGATTCATCATCCATAACATATTATTCTTGATCATTGATGGTACAATTTAGATTAGAACTTCCTTTTACATATGGCTCAATGTTAAACTTGGACAAAGGTTATGCCTTAATAGTCATATTTTATTGATACATTTTTTTAAAGGCCAATAAGGACTAATCAACTGAGATATATCCTCCTATCTTGGTAGTGAATTCCCTTGATAGGCAAATAACAAAGTGAGCAAGAAGATCTGCCACCACTATGTCTTGAAGGATTGAAAAGCTTAGATAGTCATGGAAAACAAATATCAAAATCTTGATGATACCTACTATATTATATGGTATCCCATCAAGTTGTAACACTCCATTGATATATGTATCATATTTCAAGCCCAACTTATCTACTAAAATTTTGGGAATAACTCAGGTACTTGCCTCACTATTCACAATGCAATTGTGAATAATATTATCTCCAATAATGAGAGTGAGATAGAAGGATGGTGGATTTTATATTTTTTTGGAGGGTTAAACAATTTTATTAGGATAATTATAGAGGGATACACCACCATATATTGATGGCTGAGGATTGATTTGGACTTGGGATAACTTCTCTTAAAGTAGTTCCTTTTGATTGGGCATGTGGAGTACTTCCCAAAGAGATATAGATGCTTTATTACTCTTCAAAGATTAAATTATACTAAAAGAAGAAACATTTACCTTTTATTTTATCTTTGAAGGTAAGGAAGTTCCTTGAGTTTGAGGAAATGGAGCACTTTGAGTCACCCTTCCCACATTCTGATTTTGAATAGGTTTAGGACTTATAAGGGTTACCACATTTACATTCACACCTTGTGGCCTTGAAGAAGGATTGTTTGAACTTGTGTCAACACCATGAACCTTTTCCAAATATTTCCTCTTTATATTGTACTAGTTATAATTTATTTACCTTGGTTTAGGATAAATGTGTATTCTATATGAAAGTTTGTCAATCTCACACATTAGGGCTACCATCCTTCATGTGTTTCTACTTGCATGAAGTTTTCATATTCTACCATCAATTAAGGAGTATGTCATCCTTAATATACCAAGGTTTTACCTTCACCTTCATTGGAATCCATATACTATAATTGAGGCTCCCATTCTTCTCCTTTAACTAAGTTACTATGGACTGAAACCATGGTTCTTGTGTTGGGAGTGGAGGTTGGATTATAGGCATCGGGTGCCTTATTGAAGTTAGGTTGACCTTGTCCCCTCCATTAACCATACTACTAAGGTGGGAATGTCATTACTCATGTAGGATAGTGGTATGGGTTTTGGTGAGATCTATATTATAGATTTAGTTGCCTAAATTTATCTTCTAAGGCCTTATATATTGCCTCCTAATCAATGGTATCCTCTGACCTCTTTGGTGCAACTTTGGACTTGTTGTTTGAACTTGAAATTAGATCAAGATTTAGAGAAGTAGAATACATGTTAGGAAAAATAGGCATAAATATTTTTGGAGGGAGTTTAGTAGCATGTATTAAACTATTCTCAACACTGATGGCTATGTCATAGGCTTTAGGAAAAGTGTATCCTCTTGTGGAATACAACATGATAGTTATACTAGTCCCAATAACTCTTAGGTATATATGGAAAACAAAACTTGTGTGGAATATCATGGGATGTGGCAGCCTATACCATGTTCTTTGAAACCTCTCATTAAAGTCACGTGTAGTTTCTTAGGAACCTCATTGAATCAAATTTACCTAAGGAATGAGTGATGCATGATCATTTTTGTCTTTAAATATTTGGGTCAAAAATTCTCCAAAATCATCCCAAGTAGTGGTACATCCTCCTAGAAAAGTTATATACCAATCAAAGGCTTTTCCCCTAAGAGACATGGTTATTATTCTATCTACAATGTTAACCTTACTGACATTATGAAATTTTCATAAGTTATAAATGTCCATAATATGCTCACTTGGGGTAATAAGACCTTCCCTAATGATAGTGGGAACACTCTTGGTGGCATTGGGATGGATATAATCATAGGATATAATGATAGTATTTTTAGTATTTAAGGCTGGTAAATCATGTTGCCTAACCATGTTATCCTCAAGTTATTATTTAATCTCTTGGTATTCTTTACTTGAAAAGTCTTCTTATTCTTCAAATGTCAAGATAGGTTCAGGATATTAAACTTCAAGAGGAAGTTTAGGTTGAGGGAGTGGGTTTATAGGATTATTACCTCTACTATTAGTTAACCTAGTAAGAAACATAAAGTATGAATAAAAGGAATAATAAAAATTGGTCTAAAAATAGATATTACCTTAGATGGAGTCTCTAAATTGTGAGTAGAACACACATATGTATTTTTGATGTTGGCAAGACCAACATTCATCTTAAAAAGATATGATTGAGAAAATAATACCATTGTGCATTCTATAAATATTATCACTCAATATTACACCCTTGAAGAGGTTTTTCAATCCTCCTTAGAATTGAGTGAAACATTGGATTACCTCTAGGTATGTGGGTTGCCTACAGTAGAGGTAAACCTCTAGGTTAAAGGGATAGATCCCTATAATAATCTTTGATAGATTATCACCTACACTACTTGATTTATTACATGAAAAGGGACAGAAGGAACATAAAATTAACCTATTATAATGAGGTGAAAGACTAGAGATAAGTCCACAAAACACACTTGTATTTGTGCTAAGAAATAAGACTACTAAAACTGACTTCAACTCTATCTCCTAGCATAAGTGTTACTCATATAGATAGCTTTATATTAATATCTAGAGGTGGGTGAAAATAAGTTTTGATACTAGACTCTACCAGTCCCTCTCACACTTCAAGACACACTTAAACACATACACTTTATGGGACCTATTAGAGGAGATATCACTCACACAAAACATGCAAGAGTAAAATAGAAGCAAGGAGAATACATTAATCACTTCTGAACCACATAGACCACTTAACACACTTAGGCAAGAGATTGAAAAAATAAAATAAACTTCAAAACTTTATTCAAGTGAAAATTAATATGTCAAACTAGTAGGGTTTCACCACAACAATTGTGGATCCATTACAAAGCCAAAAGGGCTTACATATATAGAGAATATGAGATGAAAGAGAAGAAGATAAGTGGAAAGGTCATAAGGCTAAGTGTCAAGACTTAGAAACCAACTATAATTCAGAAGATCAAAGTGTAAAATAGGTTATGAACTCCTCATGAACATGTGTCAATCTCAAATATGACATACTCCTTGAGTTAGCATAGAGAATCTTCATGTTATTCTTTGAAATTGCCCTCATGGTGATGAGTAGTCCATCTATACTAAATTTAATTAGAAGGAATTGACACATATGATCTGAAATAAAAAGATAAGGATATTATTTATTGCATTCTTCTATACCCTTCAACTAATAGGTTCCCATTTGTCACTTGTGATTCACTATCTATAGTCATTCATTAGCCTTCTAGGCCTGATTCATACACTTATCATTATTATGTCTTGTATTTGACTAAAAAAATTCATTATAGAGGTGTTATAAACATGTTAAATACCTTTTTGTCCTTTGTTCTATCAAATAGACCTCCATGAATCTGAAAACATACTTCTCACAATCACATTTAGGGAGTCACTTTCTTCTCACTATGCTATTAAATATTACTTGAAAGGAAAGGTCTAGAAGAGGTGTTTCCATGATTAACTAAGAAGAGATATGATTATGATTATTTATATTACATCCATTCATACCTCCCTTAATGTAATTTTTTCATTAGTTTCCCTTTGTACCTATTAGACACCTCAAATCCTACAAAAAGATAGAGAATTAGGCTTGTCCATACAAGTAATGGTATGAAAAAAGTGGTTAGTGAGGATATTTAGAGAGTGATATTCATGTTAAAATTACATTCAAGTCCAATTGGCCACTTATATATGCATCTCCAATGATATTTTCTCCATCATTTTCATACAAGGGTTTTATGTCTCTTAGCTTCTTAACATTTATACATAAAACTTAGATGCTCAACCATAAAAAAAAAATTCACTAAAATCAAGTTAAATACCCCCCATAAACTATAAATATATAATTTTTTAACCATGCATACCATCTTTATAGATATGAGCAAATGAAACTGGCTATCTAGCTTCTTCTATGCATTCTAAGTAGGCTTGAGAAAGGATTAGGCCAAAATGACGAATCTTGGATTTTTATCTACAACTTGGTGGATATCAATAGTCCTAAACTCCCATATAAATGTTATAAAATTAATTTTAAAGGTAATAAGGTCTTTTTAATCAATTTATGCACCTTGAGGGTTTAGGCTTAGTTCCAGACCTAATAGGCCTAACTACGTTTACCTATATATGACCACTTCTGAGTTGTTTCTAATGACTGTATGTTTTTATTCACATTTTTTTATATTCAATTCTCCATTTTATATATTTTTAAAGTCCCTTTATACTCTCCATTACATTATTTTACCATTCATATGCCAAACCTATAGGTGGCCTTGACTATGGAGTGTCCTCTATCTATGACAAAATAGAGGGTATTTCCCCTATTTTTTTGGCCTAAGAGAATACATGTAGGTATTTTTAGGTCATAGTGACCCTCTTTGAAAATTTTCAATACTTTATTATATCTATAGAAGTCTCAATGCCTCAAATCTTCTAGACTAGATTTTAGGTCTGAGGATTGTGCTCAAAATTTTGGTTGGGCCTAAGAACCTTGAGTTATGACAATAGGTTGAGGTTCTTACTTCTTGAAAACAATTGTTAATTTGTCATTAACATTGTGAGAGTGGTTTAGATATGTTCTATCCATAATACACCCCTGATTACCTTATCAAACCTGCACTCTCCATCTACTTAGGCTAATTCATAGATGTATTGATGGTGTCACATGTAGTTGGCAATTAGGAAGAATTAAAAGGACTCCTATAGGTGGTGATATATATTTTAACATTGTAATGTATGAAATAATTTATAATTTAGGTCACTAATACCATTCCAAACTTGGTTGAACTCACTCCTACCTTAGGGATATAATATCATCTCTCACTATCAACATACTATGTTACTATAAACTATAGGTTCATTTGGGTTCAAATGTCACTATAATTGTCTAAGTGTTTTCATCAAGAGATTTATGAAATTTACAACCATTAAACCATCAATATCTCAACTATTTATTTAATCATAATGTTTATTCTATGCCTAGGATACAAGAATGAAGCTACTAAGCTCAAATAAACTTCATGAACTTTCACTAATAGGTGACATTGTATGAGGTAGGATTCCCTTTTGGAGAAGTCAAGGTAAGTTATCCTATTGATTAAGTTTCTAACTCTATGAACTAAGGATATAATTCTAATTGTAATGTAGTGACCTCATCACTATCACTTTGATATTCTTGATGTTCTCAGGTCTTCTTGAAGGTCTCAAATGAATCTAAACACCTTGAAATCTATTTCATCATTACTTTGCCTCCTTTGTATTGACTTCAAACCACTATGGTATTCATGCATGATTAATGACTATGTATACAAGTTCATTTTTGTATTGTCTCTCTTACTATTGTTCATGATATCCAATAATCTAAACCGTATATCAAAATAGTTCTCTTATGTTACATCATCAACCTTCAACTTCTCTAAAGATATTATATTATTTTACCTCCATTGACTACACAGTCATAGTCTTGTGGTCACTATCTACTTGTATGTGAGTTCAAAATTCAACCTCAATTCGTTTTAGAATTTTATTTAACCATCAGCATGATTTTAGAAGAGGTAAAACAAGTGAATTACCTTTGATTTGAAGACACTTACATGAAGATGAAACTATGTAACTGAAAATAATTATTTTATAGACCACAATGTTCACTCCTATCATAATAAGGATATTTATACCTATAAATTCACATTCACAAATGAAAACTAGATTTAAAACCATGTGAGAAGGATGGTAATACTTTTAAATATCACATACACCACTTGGCTACTTAGATCAATGCAAACAAAGATGGAAAATGAGGTGTTGGGGATATGTACGTAGCTTGGAGGTGCTAATGATATTAATGATTATTAATGAAGTATATATCATCAATCCAAATACCATTTCCATGCAATGGAATCATAAATGGACTAATATCACTTGAACTCTACTCATCATAACATATATATTTTATTTGTTATTAAATGATGTATAGGTATAACACTTTTCTCTATCAAACTCTACCTTTATCCTTGATTCAAAATCCTCTTTTCTTCATTAAAAACTCATTTCTCATAGTCCTTTTGGGGAAATCATGTATTAATGACTGTAATGTTCCTCACAATGATTCATGAGATCATGCTACACTAGTTTCAAATGAACTATACATTATCAACAAACCATCCTTTAATAATCTAAATCGTCCTTTGTTCATGTGATCTATTTAACCTTCATGAAAATTTTACAAGATGTTAATACCAAAGTAAATTTATATAGGGAATCAACACAAATAATTTTTAAATCACATCAATACCTTCCTCTCTCTTATAATACTCCTTTTATAACCCTGCTTATGCGACTAACTCAAACTATCTACTCACTTTCTTCAATAAAAGATCTTTCTAGCCTTAACCCCTACTAATCCTATTTTGGGGTAAACCTCTATGGTTTAGGAAATTCATAAGATTTAAAAGAGTATTAAGACATTTTTCAATAAACCTTTTGGGGATTACTGCTTCACCATACTTCATTTGACATCATTCCTTATGTAAACCCTATTTCTTTACCATCCCAGATCTTAATTAGGCCTATTTAGCCCACATTCAAAACCTATAGTTGATATTGTGTGAAATTTTGAAGGTAAAAAATAGTCCCAATGACAAAGTTTGAGCCTTTTTGGCTAATGGAAACTCCTACCACCAAAACCCTAATCTAAGGTTCCTATGTCTTAGTACAAACCCAAGAGATAAGAAATTTGCATAAAATGATATACAAAGAGTTAAAAATAAAACTAATGGTTATAATATCTCTATCTATTCCTCTTTAAACTCTTTCATTCAATAAGGAAGTCATTTTAACCCCTAGATCATTCAAACCCTAGGAAAACTCAATCTTGCATTATTATATTTTCATACAAGAAAATAAGGTAAACATGGTTTCTCTATCTTTTCAAATATTAATTACTCTTTGACTTAACATAGGTTGATATAAATTTACATTTACTATTAAAAATTCATTGTAATATCTTTTACATAAAAAAACTCAATTCTTACCATGACAAGGTACATGATTCTAGTTTGTGGACTCTATGTTGTCAATGAACAAAATTATGATAAAAAAGAAACTCACTTACTCTTATCACAATATATTACTACAAATATATTTATATTAACTCTTAATACATATCTCATCTCTAATATTATATATAACTCAAATAGAGCTAGGATCAAATACTCAATTCATAACTTGAACAAGACTATAGGATACATTTCATGTTTGATAGTCTTGACTGTCTCCTTAACAGTGACTTGCTATCAAGCCACTTTGTGCTTCTTATATAAAATAGACAATATAATATTATGACAATAAGATCAAAAATCATTCAACAAAAACCTCTTATCACTTATATTTTCCATGCAAAACAAATATGCTCTGTCTCAACCATACAATTTGATGACATACACAATTTTCATAACATAAGCATTCTTAATTCAACATGTTTATTTATTTACATATACATTCCTTATCATTATTAAATTTTATGATAGGTTACCACATATCAAACTAACTCTCTCATACTATCTATCACCTACCTATGATAAAAAAAACTCCTAAAACAAGATTCATAACTATTTCCTAATTAAAATCTTACTATCAACCTCCTAGTCCAACATAGGGTGGTGAAATTCCACCTCACACTTAGCTTGAAATATATATTCATATCCATATTTGGACATTCATAATACCATAAGAGGTATATTATATCTTTATTACTCATTTAGATATCTTCAACACTCTCTTAGGTCAGCTAAAACACTTTGAAATTTTGAAAATCCCTTTTGGTGGGAAAACCAAATTTGAACTCAAATTCAAATTTACACACACTTAAGATACATTATATAAAATTTTGAGAATTATTAAGATGCCCCTACATCATAAATCCAAGGGAGAAAAAATCATAACACTCATTTCTTCTTCCTTAAAACTCTCATATACGTGTGTGTGCTCTTGACTACCACACTTGTAATTTGTCTTGCCTCTTTCTATCTTCCTCCATGTTATACCTACAATATGCAATAGATAATTAAAATAAACATTTTATTTCTCATGAATTTTAGGCATTCTCCAACTTCCATCTTTTCTTGTTTGTTTCTCTTGCTCCTAAGCACCTTCATGTGCTTTGTATTCTTTACTCTCCTTTACATTAATCATCAATGCATTTTGCTCCTCTCCTTGCATGACTTCTCCTTCATCTTCCATGTATAATTAAACCTTAATAGATGAAAATTATTCATATATAGTTCTTCCATATTATTTACTTCTTATTGCCTTCATTAATTCCCTTACCTTGGACATTACTACTACATTTCACAAGTCTATGTTTTCCTTAGTATCTTCCTTAACCATTTATCTATACATTTGATGAGGATCAAACCCATATCCTTGTTTCAAATATTAATACAAGATTTAATATATTTAATACCTTTCCTTATGTTATTTTAACATTTATCTTTTGCCTTCATTTGCAACCTCTTGAGTGAGAATCTCTTCCTTCTTCATGCTATCTTACTTCCACAAAGGCTGACCTATTTGTTTTTGTTCTATAAACATGACTCTACTTTGAATCTCTTTTTTATATTGACTTATTTTTATCACCACTTGGTCATATTCTTCCTCTTTTTGTTATTTGAGCCTATGAATTAGATCAACTATCTCATTATTCTCTTCATCTCTCAATCTTGCATTCACACATACCAATACATCATTAAATTTTAAAATATGAGGCTTCATTGCCTCCTTGTCCTCCAACTTTTTTATTCTTCTCTTCCTCACTAATTTCTTGATTTTTTACTTGAGTGGATTTTTCCTCATGACCCATCCAAGATGTGGGTTCACATATATTTCAATTTCTCTATCTTGGTCAACATCTCATCTATTTGTTGCCTTCTCTCTCTCTCTCTCTCTCTCTCTCTCTCTCTCTCTCTCTCTCTCTCTCTCTCTCTCTCTCTCTCTCTCTCTCTCTCTCTCTCTCTCTCTCTCTCTCTCTCTCTCTCTCTCTCTCTCTCTCTCTCTCTCTCTCTCTCTCTCTCCATCTCAATCTTCTTCTTGATGTCTTCATGCACCATATTCTCTTTGTGGATTTCATAATTAACCCTACCTCTCACTTTAATTTATACCTCTCCTTCCATATTCATCTTGAGTACCTTACTTGGGTAGATTCTTCTCCTTATATTGGTCTCGCCTAGACCATTTCCTTTCGTTCACACTTGGAACCCATCTCACTCTTTATATCATACCTCACTTGGGCCTTTCCACTACTTGTCCTTCACATTTGGACTACCTTCTCTTTTTTGAGCTTTATTTATGATATTCTCTCTCAATTGAGCTTGTTAATATATCTTCTAATTCAGGGTTACAACCTTAATCCTTTCTTATCTTATTTTACTCACCTATCAAATACTATCAACAATGTATTCAAAACAAAAAATCAACCACAAAATACATCATACCTTCTCTTTATCTACCTTCTTACTCTGTCCTCCAACAAGCCTCCTTGTAATCTACCCTCTTGAAATCATTTAGCCACATAAAACATGCATTAAATTCCATGTTAATACCTATACTAACCTATTCATAGAGTATATATATGGCTTTGATGCCAAATTATGTAGAAATATAACACTTTTCTCTATCAAACTCTACCTTTATCCTTGAATCAAGATACTCTTTAATTCATTCAAAACTCATTCCCCATAGTCCTTTAGGGGAAATCATAAAATCATTAATATAATGTTCCTCAAATTTATTAATGAGATCATTATACACTAGTTTCAAATGAACTTTACACTATCAACAAACCATCCTTCAATAAACTAAACTGCTCTTTATTCATGTACTCTTTTTAACCTTTATGAAAATTTTACATGATGTTAATACCAAAGTAACCTTTTATGATGAATAAACTAAATTAATATTTAAATCACATTAATACCTTCCTCTCTCTTACAAGACTCCTTTTATAACCCTACTTATGCCACTAACTCAAACTATCTACTCACTTTCTTCACTAAAGCATCTTTCTAACCTTAACCCTTATTATCCCTATTTGGGGGTAAATTTCCTTGGTTTCGGGAATACACAAGATTTAAAATAAGACTAAGACCTTTCTCAAAAACCCCTTAGGTATTAAAGCTTCAACATATTTTATTTGGAATTGTTCCTTATGTAAACCCCATTTCTTTACCATCATAGACCTCAATTAGGCCTATCTAGCCCACATTCAAAACATACAATTGATATTATACGTAATATTGAGGGTACCAAAAAAAAAAATCTTATATATGGATAAAAAAAGTCATAATGACAAATTTTAGGCCTTTTATCCATTAGAAACTCCTACCACCAAAACCCTAATCTAGGGTTTCTATGTCTTAGTATAGACCCAAGAGACAAGAAATTTAAATAAAATGATCTAAAAAGAGTTTAAAATGAATATAATGGTTGGATTAAATATTTATATGCCTATTTAAACTTTTTCATTCAATAATAAATTGACTATAACCCCTAGATCATTTAAAACCTAGGAAAACTCAGTCTTGCATCACTATATTCTCATATAAGAAAACATGGTAAATAGGGTTTCTCTATCTTTTTTAACTCCAAATGAATATTTGAATTAATATAGGTTGATATCCATTTACAATGAAAATTTTAAATTCATTAAAATATATTTTTCATTAAACAAAACTCAATTTTTACTATGACAAGGTACACGATTCTAGTTTGTGGACTATATGTTCTCAATGAAGAAAATTGTGATCAAAAGGAAACTCACTTACTATTATCACTATATATTAATAAAACTATATTTATATAGACACACTATATATATAGACACACACACACATATATATTATTATTGAAACTAAATTAACCAAAATGCAAATCATACAAGGTTAGTTACACATAAACTAGCATACATAGTCAATCACCATAATGTATAAACATTTATCTAAATTCAAATAGCATAAAAAATAAATTAATGGTAACCATGTGTAAGTAACATAAAATGCAACCAATCATTAGAAATATACTAACATTTACAATTATATTATGCATCTAGTATGTGATAACTAACATGGTGTGTGAAGGGTTCTATTTGTTGTTTTTTCATCCCTAATTAACTCCATATACATAATCCTATCTGATGATGCTCTCCCTCCATCATGCTCTATGGGATGAATCTCTCTTGTGCCCAACTCATGATAAGTAAGTAGTTATTCCATAATATCAGGACATGTATATCATAAAATAATGTTGAAATAAAAAATTAACATGATAAAAATGTAAATAATATACATTAAAACAAACTCAAAGCAATGAAATCATGAAATATAAGCACCATATAACTACCCCATAAAATCATATGACTTATAGATTAGATAGTAATAATCAAATCAAGTTATCAACTATAGAAAATCCATGGATAAACAAGTAAGTTTTCTTAGTGAGAAATAAGGATGTAACAAAAGAATCCACATATGATTCCACATGGACACAATACATTCAAATAATATTGATGAAATTGAGGGTGTGTCACATGCAATCTTTCCATATAGATTCCATAACAAATATGGATAAAATGGGTGAAAATTTCTCCATGAATCTTGACACCACATGCCTAGTTAGGATCTTCCACATGTCATTATTATTAGAAATGGAGTGGCATGGGAATAAAAAATGCTAAATGAAACTCATGACCCCATGGGTATAAATTAATGAGGATCATCCATTCAAATATACATGAGTATCTATGATAAACATATAATAAAGAGCTATATATGCCCATATTGTGACCCTATAACCATCCTTATGTTTTCACATGTACCTCTACATGTTGATTTGGTAAAGTAAAAATGAGAATATTTATTTTGGGTTTGGTAAGGGTCACACCATGCATATTTTGACATGTGATCACTACATAATTAAAGTTAATAAATCACATAAACACTTAAAATGTTAAAGTGATTTAAATAATTTCACATGACCATGTAGGTTTATAAGGACCACTTAAAGACATTAGAGAGATTAAATATTTGTGTTAAATATCTCAAATCATGTATATTCATGAGTGCCTATGTGTCTCAACTTTATTAAACATGGTGAAATTAAAATTGAAGTGGGTTAGTAAACTATGTAACCTTAAGGATATCGTATTATTCCATATGGATGATTGGAATACTTAATGTTCTCTAAAGTTATAAATGGAAAAATTTATATGGTGTCTCCATGTCAATCACATATCGTTTAGTGATATTGAATAAAGTCTTAGGGTGTACCATTTAGGATTATAAGGGGTTGGTTTTTTGGCCATAACTTGAGCAAGCTCCATTTTGAGAAAAAATATTGCATTAGAAAGATATTGATAAGGGATAGACAATGATTTCAAGTTTTAATGAAATTTATTTGAATTCAAATATTTTTTTATAATTTATGTTTACAACTTTATTTCACTTCATGGTGAAATAACAAAATTTAATACATAATGAGTTGTAGAGGTTGTTAGATGTCACACATCAACCCATTATGAGGGTTTCAATGTTCCTTGCATTCTCTTACAAGGTTGATGATTTGTTTGAATGGGTATAACTATAATCCTATGTCATTTATCATCTTTTATTCTTCTTTTTCCCCATATTATTAATATAAAGATACAAACAATGAATCACTAACACATTTTTTATTTCTAAAAATGATCATTGTGCTTATTTCAAACTAAATTTTGCACTATGAATAGCTTGTTATTAGGATTTTTTATATATAATCATATGTGACCTTAAGTGTAATTCCATTTTAGTAAACATGATATCTATTTCCACTTGTCACTTGAATCCCCATGAGGTTTCTTGAGTAATATATGATTGGTTGAGACCCTGATGTATCCTAATTTAAGAAGTTGTCATTTCATCTACCCTTAATGTAAATTTATTTGGAATGTTCTTGGAGGTTTTTATACTATTATGATAGGGGGAATTTATAAATAGATGAAGTATTTATTCATATAGATATTTGTGCTAATAATTTAACATACCATGAGCTCCAATTCTATCTTATAATTAATGTTTTGTCAATACTTCACAAGTTTGTAATTTATTTCTCTCCATAATGATTTTTAGATTTCAAAATTGCATAGAATTTATTGATAGTGGTGAAATTTAAATAGATTAGCTATTGTTTATTGAGTTATGATATGTTGTATAAGCTTATTGGAATAAGATTTTAAAATCCTTCAAATAATTTATTGCTATAGAATTCATTAATTTGTAAGGTCACTTAAGTGTATTGTGTGTATGATTCTTAGAATATATTTACCTAATTATTTTATTATAATATTTTTTGAGTGTATATGTAAGGATGTGTAGGATTTGCATAATTAATAATTTATTGCATACTATTATAGCTTTATATTTCATTTGTATTTATCCAATTGATAAGGCATGTTGAATAAGACAATTTGATAAAATCCTTTTATAAATATTAATTCATATTTATCCTATTGAGAATTATGAGTTTAAAAGCATGGATTATACAAAAATTATTCATTAGTTATGAATTTCCTATATGAAAACCATAGATTAATTTTCACCCTCATCCATATGCTTAAATGTAGTTATGGAATGAGCTTTGTCATGAATCATACATATTCCTTGATGCATAAATATGGACTTTTTTACACATAGTTATTGAATTATTCATTAGTTTTCAAATCTTTATTGTGTATGTAAATGGAAATAAAAATAATATATTAATCAATTATATCTTAGAGAAGATAAATACCACTTACACTTCTAATTATTGATACATTAGATATTCAGGGTCACGTCTAAGATGGATCCACTAGATATAACCAAGGGATATCTTACCATAATAAAATCACTAGAGAGGGTTCCAAATCCTATAGTCTAGCAAAACTATGAAATAAACATAATTAGGTCCTATATTTTCATATTCATAAAGTATATACAATGAAATTAAATCGTAATCTAATTCTCACCAAAGTTTGTGGTACAAAGTGGGGGAAATAAACATTAAAAGTAAACATGCATAGAAAATGTATACTCAAGTCAATGTATAGGAAATCCTAGCACATGGGAGAGAAGTAAAAATGCTAATATATATACTCTTACAAAGGAGGATAAAAGTTAGGAATACTTACCTTTGAATATGAGCCCACTTAGCCTCAATCTCTCCCTTGGCCAGGGTGCTTTGTAATATGTTGTTATGGTATCTAAGGATAACAAGGATAATTTAGCTCTACGCTACATAAATTATCTATGCATCCAAAATAATTCTCCTTAATACAAGATCTATATCTATAAAGAAAGTAATAAAAACCTAAGAAATGATCCTCAATTATAATGGTGTATAAGCAAATGTGTAATATATTATTATTTTCTTCTTTTTTTAAATAATGGAAATGGATGTGTATATATAGTTGAATCTAACCCTACACCTTCCTAAAATTTTAGCTAATAGGGTTGGCCCAATTGAATTTATATCATTAATTTCTAAAAATAATTTAGGTTTTGGTTTACGTCAACCAAGATCTGACCTAAAACCTTAACATGTTTTATCAATTTGAATAGATAGTCGATGGGGCTAATAGTCTAACATAAACAGTCAAAAAGGTTTTTAGGCTTACAAAGGGGCTAATGAAGGCATTAAATTATTGTAGGAGTGTGTAATAGAGGATATAAGGATTATTGAAGTGTTTAAGAGATGGTTGGATTGATATAAATTTGTGGTATAGGGGAAAACAATCCTATGAATCGCCAATGGTCTGCCCACCCTTTTCTTGATGCACCCTTTAAGGCATGAGCTCAGAGAGATTGAGACTCAATAGGTTACTATAAGAGAGAAATAATTACTAATTGATAAATTTTAAAATATTATGTGTATACATCTTCCCCACTCGAAGCTCATCATGTGTCATATAGGTGCAATAGTGGATGGTTCTTTGGGAAAAGAACATAGCAACACATAACACTGAAGCTAAATAAATTATAGTAGGGACTAAGATAAACGAAATAAAAAAAATTAAAAATACATAAAATTACATACCTTACTATTGTAGATAAAGAATTAAGTGCAAGAAATGTGAATTTTTCCAATTAGGGAAAATAAGGTGAACCTGTAGAAATTAGCAAAAAGGGTGAAAAATCATTTTTTTGCAAAGTGTACATGTAATATGTGAAAATATTCTCTATAATATTAGGATTATAGAACATATTATGGTTGAAAAAAAAAAACTAGCAGAGACAAATATATGATCAAAAAATAAACTTTGGTGGTAAGTATTTGATAGGTAAAAAAAATTGAATAGTAAATATAAATAAGGTAAAAATAATTCATTTGTTATTTTTACTATTCTAAGAAATAGAGCTTTGGAAGACCTAGTTTGAGATTAGAGAGTCATCATGGTGAGGAGATGACACCTAAGATGAGGAGGATGTCTCATGGCTATAATGAATTTAGAATAGGTAAGTAATCATGAATTTCATTTTTTTTAGTAATGTTATTTGAAATTGAGCTAGGTATAAAAAATTGACTAGTAAGGAAAATCTAGACATCAAAACTAATGCTAAGAAAATTTTAGGTAGACTAGGGGTAGAATGGGGTAATGAGTAGAAATAAATTAGACCAATAAATGCCTAAGGTGTCTATGGTAAATGGTCAAAAATTCACTATAGTGAAAGAATAGAGTTGATCTGGTTGACTTAGTTCATAAGGTAGATAGAAGATAGGGGCCAATTTCATAGCAATGGGATAACATAGTATTGCTAAAGGTGGATGACTACATACCAATATGTTGATGTAGTATAAAAGGAAAATATGGATAAATTTTTATCATAGGGCTGATGTATTTGGTAAAAAATGATTGATATAGTTTGTTAAAGAGGGCTGACTATGTACTAGAGCACTGATGTAGTATGATAGAGCTAAAAAGGGACAATTTAGTATCAAACAAGATGATTTAGTTGGAAATAAAAAGGCTTGATTTCGTATTATATGGTCAAATTTTGTGTAATAGGATTGGTATAGGACTAATTTAATATTAAATGGGTTGGTTGTATAGAAAAATTAGAAAACATAAGAAACTAAATTAAACTAGCTAAGGAAGTAGTTAATTTATGAATTGTTAAGAATTTATTTGAATTATTTATGACATGGACATCTAATACATATTGTTTTTGATATTTTGTAGAGACACCATAGATATTGGTGCATGTTATATTCATTATGGCTACCATATCTATTGGATCATTTCATAGACATATATAGAGATTGACTAGTTTCCTTGGGTTTTGTCAACATAAAGGAGATGAGATGGATCCCTTTAAATGTTGATCTCATTATCATATTCCTAGGATTATGGTAATGGTTAACCAAAAATTTTCAATGGGAGGTGGATGGGGAGACCATTGAGTTGGTTATCAATATAGATGATGCCCATCCATTGCTTAGACTTATGATAAGTAGGACATCAGTGATTACTGATACATTAAAGGATGAGAATGAGAGGTGAGAATTAGACTAGTGGGCTACATGATCAGAGAGGATTCACCATAGGTTAAGGGTTATCTTATTTTATATTTATATTCTATCCATTCTAAACATACAAAAAGTGGTGATAAGACTTGTGACAACATGAGTGTTGTGTCACAAGTCAGATGATAAGGTACCATTATATGTGATAGCCTTATACTAGTACATATTAGATTACAAAGAACTATATGATTTTAGGGTTGTCATCTAGGTCTATCTCATGGATGATATGTATGGGATGCTATCAAAAGGGTAAAACATTATGGAACATACTATTTTACTAAGCGCATGGATATATGATAGGCTTATCATGTATTATTTAGTTGGGTTACCCCATGTGGTTGATGATAGGTTACCTTGGGTCTTGAGGTGGAGATAAACTCATGTATCATGAGTTGTGCCCCATGTTCTATCATTATAGATGATCACATCAAAGGAGATAATGTGATATCCCTATACGTACATAACTAATATATGGCATAGTTATTTGAATATTATGATAGGATTGACATGAGTGCAAATCATTGGCCACTACATATTATGGGTGGAGCCACATTCAGTGGCACACTTATCTAGATAGTTTAGATTCCCCCATCTAGTGTCCCATATAGTAGTGTATTATTATTGGGGATAACATTATAGAGAGCCAAAATAGAGGGAATGTATAGTGTTATCTATGTAGATACCAATGAATGAACCTCAACATTCTAGACTATGGACTAGTTAAACATGATACAAGGTAACAACATAGTCATCAGGGGGAGAGGTTATGGATGTGGATTTGGGGTGAAAAAATGCACCATATAAAAGGTATAAGTAACCGCCATGTACTCATAAAATATGGAGGCACTATCAACATGAGGAGACACATATATGTGTTGTTACATAGGGGGACCCAATAACCACTCTAGGACATAGTTTATTTATAAAGGCACACATGAGGAGAAAATTGAAGAATGATCAAGTGGTTACTCTTGGGTTTGAATTAGTACATAGGCAACTAATAAAGGAAGTACTCAATGGGTGAGTAGATGGGGATACTATGATGGCTAACACTAACACTGGTGAGAAATATTCTAATTTATATTTATGATTTTGATATAGTATACTAGTTATATTGTGATTATGGCACATAGATGATTCTTAAGATATATATGTGACCTAATGCCTATCTAGTTTTAGTTTTATAGATCCTATGATATGGCAGATTAAATGGGGAGACCTAGGTATGGATATGAACCATGACATTTTAGATGGGGTGTTAGATACATATGACCCCACCACATTAGATGATCATATGGTTTTTTCTGACCCAAACTCGGTAGTTTAGTCTAGACTAGTGGGAAAAGTCATGAGGTATCTATAGACACAAATTAGTGGGCTAAAACCATCAACGTGGGTTGGATTAGTAGAGGAATAGGCTTGGTAGGCCCTAACACATTAGAGATTCATGCATATGGTGACTAAAATCCATCTTAGATAGGTTTAGGACTAGGGGGACACTCTACAAGGACAAGTTATTAGATTGAGATCTCAGACTACTTCTTTAAAGTAAAATATTTAGAGGGGATAGTTGTAAGCATCTATGGGTAGCATTGTTAGGGCACAAGATAGACATAATGGAGCCTAGACTTAGAGATGGAGATATTATACTTTATATTTTGTAAAAAAACAAATGATATATATATATATATATATATATATATGTATGTTGACAATTATGTTGATATCACAAGCTGTACTTGGATTTGGATGTGAATGCATGAATATATTTCTTTCCAACACATGTGTTTATCTTTTTTTGTATATACTATGGGAAATATATGATGAGTTTTTTATTTTATAGAATGATTTGATAAACATGCATGGTTATAAATAAAAAGGAAAAAACAACTTGTAAAAATATAAGTAATCAAAAATAAATGTACTACACACTATAAAGTTATCAAAGGTTCCTAAAAATACTCCCAGAGATGCTAATTATTGGGAAAAATTACATAGTTGAGAGTACCAATTAGCATAAAAGAGATGAAAATATTATAATACATCTAAAATTTAAAAGAATAAATTGAAAAATAGGATGAAATAGATATAAATAAAATCTGAACCATAATTACTATCACATTATATATAAAAAATTAAAGTGAAATAGAGTACTCACTATGTGTAAACCATACATAAAAGAGGATAATAAAAGCCATAATATAATATTTCTATTAATCTATATCAACACATCGAACCAAATTCTATTACATCAAAGTGTTATTTATAGTATTTTATAATCATGTTGTCTCTTCCCATTCCAACCTTTCAAGATACAAAAGGAAATACTTTTCACATTCTTCTATTTCTTGATTAGGATTGCAAGGCCAAATACATACAAAAAACAAAATCATATGCTTCATATATGCGTCCATCTCATATAATTTTTAGTTTTACCAAACACAATTCTTCATCCAACACTTTCAATGACTTAAATATTTATCACATCCTAAGATAAAGTCATAATTTATTCTGAGTTGAGCTAAAAAGATAAGTCATAACCAAAGTCATAGTTATCACTCCAAGTGTCATTTACTAGTTTTCACCTTTTGCAAACTAATTAGCCACCCTTTTGGGGTTTCAACTAAGTATTATACTAGCCTACTACCCTTTTAGGTTTTTGATAGACTAGCATAACTATGTGTCCACCATTTATGGGTTTTCAACTCTTCTATCCCCACTCCTAATGTTTAGACTATATTATAAAAATTCAAATATGATAGAAGTTATAAAAAAGAAGTACACAAACCCTAACTCTAGAACTAAGTGGTTATTTAGCTAGGTGGATGTGTTGAGACCAACACCCCCCATCTTTTTTTTGGAAAGGGGACTCATGTGATTATTTCTTGAACTTCAGTATCATGTTATAAGTGTGAAAGATTGTTTGATTATGTTTTTGATGTTGTCAAAAATCATCTTAAAATTTATTATTTGTAGGTTCCATGAACTAAGTAAGGGTTCCCAAATAATAAACCTTGGTTATTTGAATTTAAACATTCAAGGAAAGTCTAGCAGGAAATTTTATACATAATTAGATTTTAGCTTAATGTTCATGTGCTTTTAAAGATCTAATGCTTTATGCTTGTTCAATGGATTTGATCCAATGGTGCATCAAGCTCAAATTATTTTATAAAGGCATATAATTAATGATCTAGGACCCAATAAAGATCCAATAATGATCACTTGATCAGAGGTTTTAAATCTAATGTTGTGAAAGAAAGATTTCATTATCTTAAGTTTGATAGGTTTTCCCCCATCATTTGAAATCTATGAGGACATATTTGATAGGACAAAAATCATCAAATTTAACTTAGACAATCCTAAAATATTTAATATATCTTGATTTTTTTACACATGGAATTTAGTTATTAGATCAATATGTTTCATTATTTTAAAATTGATAGGTTTTCCCCCATCATTTGACATCTGTGAGGACGTATTTGATGGGACCAAACCCATCAAATTTAAATTGAAATAAAAATATTTCATTGTCTTAAATTTGATAGGTTCATCTTTATCATTTGATGTCTTTGAGGACGTATTTGACAGGACCGAACCCATGAAATTTAACTCAGACAATCCTCAATGTTTTGAGATCTCTCAATGTTTTTACACATGGAATTTAGTTATTAGATCAATAAGTTTGATTATTTTAAAATTGATAGGTTCACCCCCACCATTTGAATTATGTGAGGATGTATTTGATGGGACTGAATGCATCAAATTTAAACTAAAATAGAAAAAATTCATTGTCTTAAATTTGATAGGTTCTCCCCCATAATTTGATGTCTAAAAGGAAATATTTGATAGGAACAAACCCATAAAAATTTAACTTAGACCTTTTGTAAGCCTAATCAAATGGGTTATTTATAAATCCTTTTTAAGAAATTCTTGGTTTTCTTATGAAGACAAGATTGATATATAAAATCTTTGCCTAAGTATTTTATCAATTAAAAGGGTAATCTTCTTCCAAGATCCAATGGTGATCACTTGCTCAATGGATTTGATCCAATAGTGCACATCAACATCGAAGCCTCAAGATCTCCCAAATGATCCAATGGTGGTCACTTACTCACTAGATTTAATCCAATGGTGTGAGCCAATTGAATAATTTTCAAAGGACTTTTAATATTGATAGATGGCATAATCAATAACCTCAAAGATCAAGAACTAATGAAATGCAAGGACCTAGATTTGGCTTTTCAAAGAAAAATAAAAGGGACTTTTGAAAACCAATGGTCACTCTTCAAATGGAATTTATGAAAATTTAAATGACAGGCATGGAACCCTACCAAATAAGCTCCACATAATTATGAAGGATCCAAATGAAATATATTTCATGATTTAAAAACATAGGAGAAATGATAAAAAAAGGTTCCATCATAACTAAGGCAAGTATGAAATCAAAGTTGGATGTTTTGGATGTTTTGAGATAATTGTGAACTGAATTCAAAGTAGGTGCCTTAGTGATAACTTTAATATCTTTGAAATTAAAATACACTATTATCAATGGTAGCAGGTAGGAAATAGATGAAGATTGAAATAGAGATTTATCTAACTTTAGATGGTGAATGAAGGGTCTTTAGAGACATAGATTTAGACTCAACAACAATAAATATATAGAGAATAAGGAATTGGTCTAGATTATTATTATTGGTTGAAGATTTGTAACCAATTTCTCAATAAGAAAAGAGGAATACTTTAGTGTACCAAAGATACAAGGATTTAGTATCAATTCAAATGGAAGGCCTTATCACACAACTTCTAAACTAGAGGTAATGTGTTATATCAACCTTCTTATTCCTATTTTTTTTAACTATAGAATATATGGAGAATGGATTATTCATGAAGGAAATGTTAGTAAAGTTTCATGCATAGTTCCCATTGCCTTTGAGACTTATTATAAGCTCCATTTACCTGATATTGATCTTCCTTCCTTGAGAGAATGGATAAGTTTCCAAAACTTGGATTCAGTTATTTCACCTTAGTTAATCCAAGGTTCCCATATTTTTAGGACCCTTAATGGTGAGATTCTTATTACCCAATTTAGATAAGTGTTAGGGTAGCTATGACCTTATTTAATAGAGCCTTTGGTGTTTCTTCTACAACTTATGTGAGTAAGGTTTGGATGTTTTATGTCTATTTCATACTAGATTGGAACCTAACCCCTCCCATTAAATACTTGATAAGTTTCTTCTTGGCCAAACAATTTATAGCCATCAAGAGAAAGACCTCTAAACATTTCCTTATGATGTCTTACCTCTTAGACTCACTCTTGGCCTCTATTAATTTCCTTGGCATCTAAAATTGGTCCCCTGATGGTAAGACTACCATTTCCCATCATTACTCCAGACTACATATTTTCAAATATAGGAATCATATGCAATTCATATGTGATGGTGTTTTCCCAATCATTTTTGATACAATCACTGGTATTCCTATGCCTAGACTTCATCGTCTAATAAAGAACAAGTGGATTCCATGGGGGATGTGTGGTTATATTTAGATTACACTATAATAAGGATAGAAGGAATCATGGTCTAACTATATAGATTACCCATATATGTTTCCAGTAAACTGACAAAGCAAGAAATTGCTTATCAAATCATCTAGGGCATAGATTGACATTGCAAGAAGAATAAAAAGGCTCAGGTTCACCCCTTCCCACTAGACATTAGTAGAATTATAATCAAGGATTGCAAAAAATTGGATATAATAGTAGTACACAAGAAATCTTTTGATTTCCAATTAGATGATATTAAGATGTGAGACTCCAATAATAGAGTGGCTAACCATATTCAGGATAGGAAGGTCCCAAAGACTAAGTACATGCATCAACTAGGTCTAGGGGATGGTATTTACATAAGGGAAAATAACTTTGAAGAAGTTATATCTAGTGTTAAAAATTACAACATAACCTTAGAACATAGTTTGGTCAAGGATAATAAGCCTTCATGATAAATATGGCAATTACATCCTTTATAGTATCACTTCTTGCCAGGACCATCTGGGACTGCACATCAAAAACCACCTATAGAGGGACAATATTCTAGGCCTCAATAGGGAAAATTAAAAAATTTAACTTAGATTGATAAAATTAAGGATTCAAAATGAAAATGTAAAGCTAAACGTGAGGAGTCCAATATAGAGCAAAGACCCATTCAAAGCCTCTAAATTTAGGCATCCCCACCAAGGCCTTCTTCCCTAATAGTAGTTATCAAATTAATTGCTTTGGAAATTGGAGAAATAATTAAGAGTGCCCTAGTTAACATCATGGCTACTTATGGTTTGGATAAGGAAGAAGACCCATCTAAGGAAGTAGGCAAGGAATTGGTTCCACTGAGTAGTGGAAATAGATAGGAAAAATTATCTTTAATTCTTTTGTCTCCAAGAAAGAGGCTTAGGATAAATTTCACTCACCCCACTAATTAAATAAACCTCTTTAGTGATGAGAATCCTATTCATGGACCAACCATTCCTGATTGGTTTGTTTATGGGAAGTTAAAAAAAATCCCTTCTTTTTCTCCTTTACTAGCTCTGACTTGAGTGGACATAGGTGTTTAGGATAATGTCAAAACATGGATTTAGTATATATTGAACAAAAAGTAGAGAGAAACATCTAAATTATTCACAACAAGGAAATCCAATGGGTTGGTACCCTAAGGGCCTCTAGGAGTTCAAATGTAGATATTCCTGAACAACCATATGTGAAATAACTTGATCCTCGGGTTCAATTTAATCTAGAGACATCAAATCTTGAAAGAGTAGTGACCAAAAAAGTCATTATTGATACTGAGGAGTTCACCTTGGTTTAATTTAATCTAGAGACATAAAATCTTGAAAGATTAGTGACCAAGAAAGTCATTGTTGATACTAAGGAGTTCACCTTCTGTAAGGTGAGCTCTGTAGTACCTATAGTGACTTTATTGGTCACTACTTTTCCAAGAGTTGATGTCTCTAGATTAAATTGGACTTGAGGATCAAGTTATTTCATTTATGGTTGTTTGGGAATCTCTACATTTGAATTAGTAGGGGATCCATTTACAGGCTTAACTCTTATTCTAGGACAAGTAGCAGGAGAACATCCTATTTTTCAAGAGGATGTAGCTAGTGTGGTACTAACCCAATCAATAATGTCCTTGGCTAGAGTTCAAGGATTGAAACAAAGGATCCTAAACTTGGAAATAGAAAAGCAAGATTTGAAATTTTAGGTCTTATTGAAAATTACTAAAAGTATATTGCAAATGCTAAATAAATCCTTGATGGATGCATTCAAGAAATTGAAAATCATTAAGCCTAGACTAAGTGCTTTGGACCATCAAGTTGAGATGGAAAAAAACTTAATCATAAAGTGGTAGAATTCTTAAGCTCAGATGGTGGAGCTCATCATGGTGCATAAGACAAAGCATGCCTTGAACTTCAAGACTATCAAACTTAGACATCTAGACATCCTCATGGTAGTTTTGGTAAATAAATAAGAAGATTTGATCACCTGGAGTAGTGATGTTAAGGACATTAGTAAGAGAGAAATAGATCTGGAAAACCAAATTTTAAAAATTATATAGAATCTATTAGATAACCCTTCTCAAACCACTACTTTAGGCTTGATTGCTGATGAATAATTAAAGCAGAGGGTTAATACTCACATTTAGGGCATCATAGATAGTCGAGGTCATTCAGTTGAGGACAAATAGAAGACCCTTGATACCATTACTTTTTTAGGGAAGAAAATTTTAGAAGTAAATTGTGTCAAGGAACTTGTAACTTAGACGTATAGCGAATTTGAAAAGTTAGAGGATAAAGAAGGGGATTATCTAGAGAAAATTGTAGTGGATTTTGAGCTGATCAAGGAGAAATACACCAAGGTGAAGGACATTTTTAGATAGGGTTAATTAGAATGACCGACCAATGGAATTCCCAAAGGAATATTCTCATTGTAAAGCATATGCTAGTCTATTAGGATATACTCTTTCTTGTCAAGTTGACATGTTTTATGTCACATTATGGCTTTGTATCAAGGACAACTATCCTTATCCACATCTAGATATTTTTTAAAGTTAACTAATTAACTACCTATGTTTCCTATAAATAGGTAGATGGTTACCATTTGTAAGGGGGGAGTTTTTGAGAAATTGAGACTAGGCGAATTTAATACAACTGAAGAATTTTGAAAAGATTGTCTAATTGTTTTTATTAAATGTCTATATTGTCTCTCAATTATAGGGAGTTATCTTGAATTTGAATGATTCTTATTGTTTGAGTTACATTCTTTGTTAGATGGTTGTTAATTTGTGATAAATGCTAAATTTATTATAAATATGTAAATATACTTCATTTTATTTACTCTATATTTGGATGTACTTAGGTTATCCAAATCATAATAGCAAACCTTTAATGTAAATTTGGTTATTACTTATGATTCATATTTTTCCTTTGAATTTTGCCTAATTTTTGATATAATTTGAGATTATGCTATTTTATAACATAAATTGGTTCTAATGTGATCAAAGTAATTGGAATTTTGTCATAATATTTCAGATGAAAACCTGCAATCATGTTTCATTCTTCTTTACCCTTATTTTTTTCTTATTTTTATCAAGATTCACTTTAACTTAGAGGTCAATGTTAATAATCATTTATTTTAACTACCGAATCCTTATAATTATTAAGTATTCAAATAGTATAGACCCTGGTGGCTTCCAACTACTAAATCAAATAAATATTATGGATAGTTTTCATACTTTGCTTTTATTCCACTATAGACAATCATTGAATAGTCACAAACCACAACTCATGCCATGGATTCTCAAAATCCTAAAATGAGAAGTTTTCTTCAACACTAAAATCACCTATGGTATAATAGAAGCATCAATAAGATGTAGAGGTTGTTATGGTTGGGAAAATACTAACCTATTAGCTTCTAATGTATCCACTACAAGAGGTAGTTGTGAAGACTATGACTTTGTGTCTATCTTCCTCTCTTGTATGATTTATTAAAACTATTTTAGATGAATGAACTAGGGCTCCTCTATTATATAAGTAATGGTTGGATCAACTTGAGTGATATATTGCTTGAGCAGTTTCCATTTAGTGAGCACTTCACATATCATGGAAATAGGAATGCATAATGGTACCTAGATCATCATCATGTTTTGTAAATCCACATAGTTTATGATTATAAGGAATGCCTTAGAATTAGATTATTTTTGATGAATTTACAAGATGATCTCATCCATTATATCTACTATCCTTTGGGCTTAGATGGATGTAAAAGTGTTTTATATTATTTCATTATGCCATACTTGTATATTATATATGGAAGAATCCCTATAATCTAATAATTATCTAAGTGTGCCATTAATTTTCTTCATAGTTTCCATTTGATCCTCCACTATACATTTATCTTTGTTAGCAATAGAAAACTTAGGATTTATTATAGCCAAGGATTGATTCAAATGTTGTCTAAAGTTTAGCATATCTTGGGATATTTATATTTCGTACTTTGTATCATTGTTTATGAACTACTCATACTCATCAATGATTTGACATATGACCTTTATTTCTATCCCAAGAGTTTGTCTTTGTGTGCACAATGCCAATTTTTTTTGTGTAGCTCCCCAAATCATTATGAGTTTTGTTAATAGAGCATTGAATTATTTGTCTTCTAATATGACTTGACAACTTAGTACCTATGTAATTAAGGTGAGACAAGAATTATTGATAAATTTCCTCACATTCTCCAAATTCCCTTCTAATTCAACCTACTTGTGTATGTATTCTACTTCCTCAACTTTCTTCTTTATCACTATAACTTCTTCAACTTTTTTTTGCACAGCCTTTATTTCCTCAACTTTCCTTCTAATAGCTTTTAATTCTTCAACATACTTTTGCATAGCCTCTACGTCCTCATATTTATTTTATTTCTAATCATCTATATATTATTTCTTCTATTTTTGACTCTGCATAACTTCTTGTTATTTGTTATGTTACTTGTTATACTTCTACTTGGTCATATGTTTCTTTTGTATTCTATTCCTCATTCACCTTATTATGTTCAAGTGTGCCCTACATTTTTATTTATTTATCTAATTTATAATTTCTATTTGTATCTATGGTTTCATCATCCCTTCCAAGCTCAGTGCTAGATTTAGTATGCTTAGGTGATTGCACTTTGCCTAGAAGACCTTTATGTACCATCTTATTTTTCATGGATTTGGTTGGAAGCTTGATATTTTATGTTTTTTATTCACACCCTAGAGATAAAGTTGTTGTTTTTATGTCTAATATTTTTGTACACTACTTTTTTTATTCAATTACATGAGAAGATACCATACTTTCCTTCATGGTCTATGATGGCTTAGTAGAGGGATGTGTGCATGGTCACCAAAAAATATTTGTGTAAGACATTCTTCTTCAAATAAATACACCACCTTTGTAACTAATGATCATATGACTAGTTTCATTAAAAATATCTTGGTCTCCAACTTGCACTAAGATGTTTCTTATCCTTTAGTATCAACAAGGATAAAATAAGCTGGTTGAGTAATATAAACCCAAAGGTCTTATCCTACATAATTTTGTACTTGGAAAGTTTGCACTACTTTTCAAAAGAATAAATAATCATCCTTTACATTATATACCTCTATTTCAATGTCTTCCAACATTTATTATAACACATCCCTTTCTTAAACCCCCAACTCAAGTAATAAATGTTCCATGCTCACCACACCATTGTTAGTAGAGGTTCCTAGAAATACCCTAGAACACGTTAATTATAGGGATAGTTTATGCAAAAAAGACTAATAAATAGTGTAAAAGACATAAAACTATTATAATCCATCTATAATTTACAAGAATAGACTAAAAATCAAGATGAAATAGATACAAACAGAATCTAAACCATAACTAGTATCACATTAGATAACAAAATAAAATAAAATAAAATAGAGTACTTACTATGCACAACCCGTACATAAAATAAGATAAAGAAAACCATAACAAAATTATTCTATTATTCTCTACCAACACATAAAATTAGATTATATTACATCAAAGTGATATTTATAGTCTTTTACAATTATATTTTATCTTCACATTCTGACTTTTTGAGATACAAAAGGAAAGACTCTTCACATTATTCTATTTATTAATTATGATTATGAGGCCAAATACATACAAAATACAAAATCATACACTCTTCACATGTTTCCATATCATATACTTTATGGTTTTACCAATCTTAATTCTTCATCCAACATAAAATAAGCAAAAATCACACTATATCACATTAAAAAGTATGAAAATATTGTAATGAATTGGAAGGTAGATGAAAAACAAATGGTATAAAAATAAAAAAATTAAGTCATTAAATTTTAATAAATCATGTTTGGAAGTATAAAAAGGATAAAATATAAATTCAAATCAAATTGATCACACTAATTCAAACATGGAAGTATACACAATTAAATAAAATCGTTATAAGCATACATGGAATCAAAATATAATAAGATAAAATTGAAAGATTAATGAAGTTAGCATAAACATAATAAATCAAGATGGGAATCATGCCAATGATGTGTAACTCATAATCAAACACTACTTATCTCAAATTTGTCACATGTAATTTCATTATGACTTAGGTATTAGAATATTTGGTGAGGAGGGCATGGTCCCATCCATGGTATTACACTAGAACTCAAAAAGAGAATACCAATGAGGTGGAAACAATGGTGGGAATGATTTTAAAAGATGGTTGTTATGTGGTAATATATGAGGAAGGCTTGATCCTATCCATGGTCTTACACTGTAACTCACAAAAGGAAATGTTAGGGGGAATGATCAATTAACAAAACAATATTTCTCAAGGGAAAATATTAAGAATGTTGTAAATGAAATAATATAAAAATATTTACATATGCATATTATGAGAATACCTTAGGAAACATGATGCAAATTATGTATAAAAAAAATACACTAAGAGTTTAGTGACCATCAAATTATAAAGGATACCTATTCATAATAAGAGCAAAGTTGTATAGGAAAATAGGTGAGATACTAAGATCAACTCACGTTGGTTATATTAAGAAAAAAATAAAAATGGACCTATCTTCCCATAACATGCTCCCCATTCCTTAGGACCTCTTATAGAGTCATCAGTCTATACTAAAGATTAGATAATTGTGTGAGAAAGTAGGTATCACTAAAATATTTTTTTATTCTAATTTCTTAATCTACTGGTCTACTGCATTCCAGTGGACCTTAACTCTATCATGAGGCTAATTGTGTATTTTGAGATTCAATTAGAAATAAGAGATGTGCTATGAATCACATGTCTTAGTGTAATTTGAAATTTATTTGTTGATTTGTATATCACTTCATTTTGTTTAAATAGTTTATATTTTTAATTTTATGGCTTTTTTGATTCCCCCGCCATATGGATTTTGAATAACCAACATGAGTGATATAAGTGATACAACAAATTAGATATAGAATTTGGCTAAAGGAAGCTATGTATCTGAAGATATGACTAAACTAACACTTAGGCTTACCTATGAACCAATATTTTATCTCAAGTTTCAACCATATGTATGATTAGTATGTGAAATGAGATGCATAAATAAAGGGAAATCTAAAGTGTATCAATAAGATAGGATTACAATGAGATGTCTTGTTTTCTAACTGATCACATGGTAAAGAAATATTACTAAGAGGAGCAAAGTTTTTATAACCAAGTAATAATAATAATAATAATTTATGTTATTGAGATAAGGTATTAAAAAATCATTAGGAGAGACAAATACATCCATGAAATAAATAAACTCATAAATATAATTGTGAAATCATGAAAATAAAAAAAATAAACTAGAAAAGAAGATGAAAGAAAATGAAACCATATCCAACATGTAATGGATAATATAAATATCCATGTGAAATAGATAAGTGAAACTAGATTTGACACCTAGTCAAATGATATAAGATATATAAAAGTGGATCAAAAGTCCAATCTAAAATCATAATGAAGAATAAAGTGAAAGAGCACCATGTTGTGTTCACAAATATTGATAAATTTCTCCACAAATATTATCCATGAAATCATAAATATCTCTATGAATATGGATATTAATGGAATCCATATTCTCATCTATCCTCATGAAATGTTGTGAAAATACCTCTCTTAGAATATCCTCAACAAAAATTATAGGCATTGTTCAAGGATCATGTTCATGAGGGCTCTCTTGTATAGAATACCCAAGGAGGGGAATAGATGTCGGAATAGGAATGGCATCTAAAATAAAAAAGGTGGAACCATTAATGGAGAAGTATCCATATGTGGGGAATAAGTCACAAGGGAAGAAGGTGGATCTTTATTACATGGGTGACTAGTGGAAGTAGTACTAATGGGTGAAGGAATTATAATAAGGTGATTATGAAGGTGATATTAGATAATGCATAAATGATCGATATGATGGGTACTAAACTAGTGATAAATATAATATACCTACCCATAGTTAGGGATATACTCAGTTAATAACTTGGATGGAAGTATAAATTTTTCTTTGGGATAGGTAAAGGTAGGATAGAATGTGTCAATATATTATCAAATATTTTGATAATGGGTGGAAGAATGATTATCTATGATATGGAAGTAATAGATACACTTGTTACTAGACTTTAGGGGTTTATTAATAGAAGAGGTAAAATCAAAATCTAAGGAAGGATGATATAACTATAATTTGTCTAGTCTAATGACTGATAACTTTGTGAATATCATAGTAAGTTTGATCAGCCCATTAGGTGCATAGGGGATCAAGTTGGGGTAGAGGAAAAAGGCCATCACCTAGGGAAGGTGGGGATGGTGTAAATAATAGGATAGGTTATGAAATTAAATCATGATTGGATATATGATGAGACTCAAATAAAGGTAGAGTGGGAGTAGGGCATAGACTAGGTTTAGATGAAGGTGAATTCAGACGTAAATAAGGGTTAAGAGTAGTATCTAATATATTTTGGTGAAGAAAACTAGAAGTATCATGGTATCTATAAAAATGATAAGGACTAATCATGGCACAATCTATGAACATGATTATAAGAGGATATATTGAAATTGGAGGTGTACCATGTTATTTCTCCATCTCTACCCTATAAAAATTAGGAATAATACTAGAATTAGGTACTATGAAAGAAGGAACACAATAATATGAATGAAAATACTAAAATAAATAATTTCAATATTAAATAATCTCAACATCTCTAGCTTGGACAAGTCTTCCTAGAAATGGATTGTCTAAAGTATAACCATAATCAAATTAGGTGTATTTAGGTTGATGGTATAGGTAGGTATGATCTTTTCATCAGAAGCCACATGATGAATAAAATGTCTATTCATGGTTAAGACCATAGGTATGTCATTGATAAGAGGCTGATGGGAGAATGGATTCAAGGATGGTGGAAGTTAGGGATGAGATAATGGGATAGATATAAATTTTTTATCTTGAGTCTAATCTCATCTTTCTCATCATCACTAGAATCAAGGAGGTTAGGTGGTGTGTTCATGATGAGTTTAAGGTGACAATTATAACCTTGTTTATAATTGACAAGATAATTAGAATTTTGAGATTCCCTAAATGGGATACTAGGCAAGGGTTTAAGGGTTGGAATTTTAAGGACAACATTATTGGAATTGTTAAAAATTCCAAGAGTTTGTGTCTCTTTGAATCTTGTAAATAGGACCATTATGGATAAATTTGATGTATTGGTAAGCAAATAAGGAAATTACCCTTATACAATAATTCTAAGGTCTATTAAGAAAGATGTTACAAGAAAGGGTAAATAAATATCATAAATTTGATGTGGATGGTAATATGAGGGAAGGTAATAGGAAGTCACCTGAAACCTAAAGGAGGTATTTTCCTTATATGTGTGCTTAAGATTACACTCAAAATATCCAAGAGTTTTTGTGAAATTGAGGAAGTATCATAAATAACTAAACCCTCATAAATCAAGGCATGCTTAAGTTTGATATCATTGATTTGGACACTAATAAATAGTGGAAGATCATCTGCATGGAGCATAATGTCATCTATAATCATAGAAGTGATAGGAAGTTTAAAGGAAAGATAAGTATCCATTATTTCATCAGCATGTATGGATATCTCTTTGCATTTTTTTAGTATACTATCTTCAGACCTAGATAAGGTGGCTTTGGATCATGATAGGGGAGGATGAGGAATGCTAATTTAAAATAATAATTGTGTCATATGGTTGATATGATAGGGGGAATTTTTCATTATTTCAAGAAAAGGTATTTGAGATGGGATATGAGAAAGCTCCACTATGGGGTCCCATTCATCATAATCCATGGGGAGAAAATAGATAAAGGTGCATAATGTTGTAAGAGCTCTTATAAAAAAGGAATATAAGTGAAATAAAATTTGTTTTGGTAATATGTAGATGGTTTTTTTGAGGAAAAAAAATTTGATTGTCTTGACATGGTGGGATATTTGATTTAAGTATTTCTTGCAATTGAATTAAATAAATACTATTCGAAGGTTGAAGAATGTTTTTGATATGTGTAGATGTTGGGGGAATGGTATAGATATTTTGAGAAGTATTATCCAGTTGAGATGTTGAAATTTGTTCTTGAAATTGTATAAATTACTCTTTCCCCAACTCCATTAGATGTGATGGGGAAGAGTCTTGAATGACATAGAATGTTTGGGAGGTTTGGTGCATGTGGATTGGATTAGAATAACTAAAAGAAACTACTCTTTACATGTTAGTCATATTTATGACATTTTAATTAGTAGTGAGGTCTATAAGATTGTCAACATTATTTTTGGAAGGATTAGGCTTGTCATTGTTATCTTGATGATTATGACGAGGATCTTTGTATAAGGCAAGATGAATATTATCTTGGTTTAAAGATTGATTTTTTTTTGTATTTTTTGAGATTTAAATGATATGTAATATACTTATTAGCACTTTAAAATGAGTGATTCATGATAAAATTTGGGGTTAAGAATAAAATTAATATCTAGATTACATAATTGTCTACAAGTCTCATGAGAGTGGCCCTAACGAGTATGAAACCAACAAAATTTGTTCAAATCTTACCATGATTTTATATGATGAGTGGGGTTGATGTCTCATGGCAAAGGAATTATAATATGCTTTTTAATATTGAATAACAATGACATTGATGTTGTTTATTAGGTAAATTATAGGATTAAGGGTGTTATTTGGAGGGTGAACATGCTCCATAGTATTATTGGGAGTGATGGATTAAATGTTGTGAATAGTGTCATAAGTATCAATGACACCATCATTGGTAGCATGATAATTTTTATTTTTAATGAGAATTCAAGTTTCCACAAGAGATTGCAATGGTCCAAATTGGCTCATGAGAAATCTTGGAATTTATCTTGGTTGAGGGATTTTTCCAAAGTTTTTGGAGAGAGATTCCTGACCCCATATTATAACTTTAGTTAGAGAGCATTAGTAAATATATGAAATATATTATCATATACCATTCTATTCTCACATTTATTAGACAATTTATTTTATTATTTGATGAAAGATTGTGCCATTTAAGTTTCAATTTGATTAAGATTGATGAAGCGAGCTAAAGTATTCTTAGGTAGATCACTAGTTTAAATTTCTTATACTAGGGAGTTAACCTTATCTACAAATTTACTGATAGTGTGGGATTTTAGTTGATTTTACCAATATAAAACATCTATAGAGAGTGTTTTATCTAATATCTTGGTAGAAATAAAGGTATTGAGTTTGATCAATAGACCCATCATAATTGATGGTAGGTGTGATAACACCTATGTCAATATTAGAAATTTGAGGTATAAGAGGTTCATTTTAGAGATGTTTGATCATTTTATTAATGAGTGGTGGTTGAGGAAAGAGCTTACCATGGGTATCCCTAAGGGGTGGGGAGTGGGGAAAATTTGGATTTTTTTCTCTCCATGAAACCTATTGGGGTTGATTTTTAAGGTGAATGAGATGATTTTTCATCTACATCATTCGATTGGCATTATCAATTTTAAAAGTGTTCATTTTAATAAGTGTTTATAATAAAATTTGATGAGTTTGGGTAGTATTTTTAATCGTGTGTAGGATATGTAAAGCATTAACATTGATATTGGTGGCTTGTGTTATACTATGAGTAGTGGCATGTGCAACACTAATGGCATGAGAAACATTAATATAAAAAGAATCACTAGTAGCATGATTGACATGTGTATACAATGATTTACTAGTGGAAGGGTTATCATTTGAAGAAAAAGAAGCACTAATAACATGGTTTAAATTCGTATCAAATGATGCACTAGCGGCATGATTGAGGAGGAGGGTATCTTGAAAACACCCAATAGATGTTGAACCTACCATGTTAGTGGAGATACTTGGCATGGATGTTGAAGAGATCATAGAAGAAGAGTTAATGGTGTGGGAAAGAGTTAATATGGACTATAAAGGTTGAGAAGAAAAGAAAATGTCACCCCCAGATCCATGATATAATGTAGGGGAGGGTGAAATAGGTTCTTCTACTTCAGAACCTATCATTACATTATAGAGAGTTAAAGGGTCCTTTCCTCTATGTTGAGGAAATTTTTTAATGAATAAGATCATTTCAAGTGTGTAATATAATTTGGGATCATCTTCTTAGGATAATAAAATATTATGAATGGATGATAAATGAGGAGGAATCCCATAATTGGTAGTGCAGTGGTAATGTGCATATTGCTTTTATCCAAAGTGGAAACCATAATATATTTTTAGGGAAACCTATTGGGAAAGATAAGGTTCATCATGTTTGTTGGATTTAACTATTTATTATCCTCAAACATTAAATTAATGATGATAAAAGGAGGATAAAGAGACGATGAAAATAAAATTTAGAAAATAGGATACATAATTGAACTAGTTGATTGTATTCTATAAATTATGGAACAAAAGATATGAAAAGAGAACATAGTCATAGAGGTTAACTAGGTACTAATAAATAATGATTAGGTTAATAAATAATAAGACACACCAAGATAGGTTAATTGTGTACTTCTTAGACAATGTACTAAATAGGGAGATAAAGAGACATAATTGGACGCATCAATTGTGTACTATAAGTAGATATTATGAAAAACCTATAAGATGCTATTTTGATATAAATGATAGTGTTCTAAAATAGATCAAGGTTTTAAAAGATAATATTAAATCAAAATTAAATTAAGCACACAAGTAATTGGATTAATGTTATTGATCTGATTGGGACACATAACATAAACCTTGCACCAACATTGGCTAATGTAAGTTTTATAATACAAAATATAATAATCAAAAAGAAATTAATAAATTGAAAGTAAATGCTAACTAACTGGTCATTCCTAAGTGTTATTAGGTTATAATGAAGTTTAATTTTAGTGTTATTTGGAAGTTGGTTGTAATGAGGAACTAGAAAGTAATATAAGGATGGTTTCATAAAGTTTAGGTTGAAAGGGATCTATATTGGTGATGGTACTATTTTGGTATTGGGTCCTACCCTCTCACTTCATCATCTTGTAGTGATAAGGGTGTCGAGTTCTTTTCCAATATATACCATCAATCACATGTTTATACTTGTATAGAAAACTAAGTTGGCTTATTCCTTAGTGATGAAATCCAAGTAGGTAGGTCTTTGAAAGAAAAACATTTAATGCTTTTTATGTGTAAAGTGATTTATAAGTGTGTTTAAAAGAGAAAAATAGTGTCACTAAAAAATAAGTAATCTAAAAAACCACCTAATTAATCTATATTTGTTACTCTAAGCATACAAGAAACTAAAAGGAAAGGTGAATCAATTACTAAAAAAAGAGGTTAACTATTTGATTGTGAAGAGTACAAAATCAGTTCAGGTGACACTATATGTAAATAGTGTCAAATAAAGTAAACTAAGTTTATAATATTCTAAAAAAGTAAGATATAAAAGGACAGTCAAATAAGTCAACTATGTATTCTAGAGAGAAGATCAGCTATATAATCATTTCATGCTCATCAACCCAATTGGCTATAGGGATATAGTTTTACAGACTAAAAACTTGTGAAAAATAGTACTGAATAGGAAAAATTGAAATGATAAAGAGTGTAATAATGAACCTTGGTGGGTTGGAATATGTTTATATTATAAAATTTTATGTTTTAAAATTCAAATGTTGATTGAAAAATTTTGCTAGTAGAGTTGACTGGATCAATGGATTTTACAAAACCTATGTACTAAAAAATAATTTTTGAATAGAGTTGACTAGTTCATCTATGTTTGAAAACATGCATACTAAAATAATAAAATTGTGAATAAAGTCAACTAGTTTGACTATGTATGAAAATATGGAATTGATAAAGAATACTATGTTAAATTGATTAATCTAGTCATTTGTATTTGGAGAAGACATGTAAAAATAGAATAAAGTCATTTAGGAGTGATTATGTGTTAAACCTATGCATAAATGATTAAAAATATATTGAAATGTTTGATCTAGTAATACAAATATAGAAATATATAATATGATGATAAAATGAAAGTGTGAAAATAAAATTACAAGGGTTTTATCATGTCTGGTTCAACAGAATGTATGCAAAGGGAAATTCAATTGATTAATTAATGAATCCTATCTTGGAGAAGATAAATCCTTCTTACACTTCTAATTATTGATATATTATATATTCAAGGTCATGGCCAAGATGGATCTAGTAGACGTAATGAAAAGATATCTTACCATAATAACATCACTATAAAGGGTTCCAAAGCCTCTAGTCAATAAATATCATGTAATAACCCTATCTAGGTCCTATGTTTTCTTATTCACAAATTATATGCAAATGAAAGTAAAGTTTAATCTAATGCTCACTAAAACTTGTGGCATAAAGTGGGGGTAATAAACATAAAAATTAAACATTCATATAATATATATACTTAATTCAATGTATAGGACATCCTAATTCATGGAAGAGAAGTAAAAATTCTAATCTATCTACTCTTAAAAAGGAAGAAAAAAGTTAGGAATACTTACCATTGAAGATGAACCCAATGAGCCTAATACCTACCTTAGCTAGGGAGATTCATAAGAGGTTGTTTTAGTAAGTAAGGATAAAAAGGATAAGTTAGCTCTAGGCTACATAATTTTTCAATGCATTCATAAGACTTCTCCACGATAAAATATCTGTATCTCAAAAGAAATTATTTAAACCCTAAGTAATGCTCCTCAATTAGAATGGTGGATAAGCAGATGAAAAATATATTATTGTAATTATTCTCTTTTCTTAAGTGATAGAAATGGATGTTTATATATAACTAAATATAACCCTAAACCTTTTCAAAATTTTATATGACAGGTTCAGTGTAATAAACTTTATACCATTAATTTCTAAAAAAAGTTAGGTCTTGGTCCAGGTTGGCTAGGAGCTGACCTAGACCCTTAACATGTTTTATCAATTTGAATATAGAGTTGATGGGGTTGAAAATGTAAATTTAACTATCAAAAAGGTTTTTAGGCTTTGAAGGGGCTGATGAAGGTGGTAAATGTTTAAAGGAGTGTGTAATAGAGGAAAAAAGGCTTATGAAGGTGTATAAGAGATGGTTGGATTGATAGCAATGGTGGTATAGGGGAATACAATCCTATGAAACACCAATGGTTTTCACACCCCTTTCTTAGTGTAATTTTTAAGGCATGCACTTATGGAGATTAAGACTCAACAAGATCTTACAATAGAAAAAGCATCAATAATTGATAAAGTTTGAAAATATTAATTGTATATAGACTTTTTAAATGTGGGTATAATCATGAAGTTGTTTTAAGTTCATGTATTCATCTTAGTTGTTCCACACCTTGGTTGCATTTGTATGTTGGTGAATTTAGTGAAGTGTAGTGTCTATCCTAAATATTTTCTCTAATATAACCTAATTTTTATCATGTGGGAAAATTTTATATATATTAATGTTTTTTTTTTAATCTTCAAGTATCCTTTGCAAGCTTGTATCAATTCCAACCACTTGGGTGGGTTATTGATTCATTTATTAAGTTTGTTGTGTAAATCTAGACTTGTAAATCCATTTGTCTCATATACAATAGTTTTGATCTATATTTTATAGTGTGAGTAAGTATTTTCATAGCGAGTGATAATAATTGGGCATGTAAGTATAACATGGTTTTGTTCAACTATCTATATCCCTATTTGTATGTGTGTATTTTTCATTATAAGCCATGCATTTTCAAATATTATAGGTGCTCCTCCTTATTCCTATAGAGCCATAAATGTAAAGAGTGAATCCTCATATTATAAATTATTAATTTATTATGTAACCCATATTAGTGTGAAGATTCAGTAGATCTCACTACTTCAACAAGCCGTCCTATATTCTCTCTTGATTTATAATAAATATTAGGATGTAGTTTTGAGATTTAATAATTTTTATCACCATTGCCAAGAAGCATTAAATTAATTAATCCTAGACATTTAATACATTCTTAAGGACTCAAATCATTATATAATATGATAAATATTTGGTTTTATTTTTATTCACTATCCAGGTTTAGTTTATGTGTACTATGGGTGATTCAGTATAATATGGACCATCTACTTTTCCAACATTTTTTAGTGCCATTGGCAAGGACTTTAGGTTGTTTTTTAACCCAAAGGATCTCTGGTATTTTATTAGTAGGGATAACTAATTTCAATTTTATGAATATTTTGTGGATTAGTTTATTTCTATAATATTTCTATTCATTTTTAAAGTGGAAAAATCAAAATGGTTTATTTACCATAATGTTATATTTATGTTTTAAATTAGATACTAATTTTTAATGTGTAATGGATGAGCTTATGTATTTTGGAGATTTGAGGTTATATAAGTTCGATATTAGTAAATTAAGTGTGAATATATTTATTGTGGTGGATTAGTTTAGGTTTTTCCCATCCAATCATCTAGCAAAATTATGATTATCATTTGAAGTTATAGACTAGTCATACTCTAAAATTGTTAATTACAATAATTGGTAGTTTGCGTAGTTAAATTTCATAGTAATACAAAAGGGTTACCATTTCTCATCCTATTATAGGTTTAGGAAACAAATATATTCATTTAGATATGAATTTTATTGAAATGGATGTTGTTGGATATAGTAAAATTCTAAGTTCAATAGGGACTATCAATAAATATATTGGATTTATGAGTTTAGATTATTTAGCTTGACATTATAATGGTTTAACAGGTCCATCTTATACTCAAAATGTGAATTTGAATCATATTTTATTTATTTATCAAATATTATCTAATTAATATGGCCTATTTTTAGTATTTTCATACATCTTTCCCTAAAACAATTAGGGAAATGTTACCTAGGCTTGATGATAATAGTGTAGTTAAGTAATAGGGCCATTTAGAAGCATTTATTAATTTGAGATAGAGAATGATTTTTTTATTCTTATTTTTTTATTTAATATTTTAAATTGGGATGTGCATGATTGGTTTAATTAGTTTCATCATCAATTTATTGAATTTTTGGATAAGTTCGTATATCTCTTTATCTAGTGGTATCATGAAAAAGTTAACTCTACTCTTATGATGCATTATTTTAGTCATATTAAGAAAGATAAAGATGAGAATTTTTATCCTTTATTTTCATATTTAGGAAAAATTGGAATAAGTTTCCTAAAAATTTAAAATTAAATGAGGCAATGGCTATCATGTTTTATTGTGATGGTTTTTTACAACAATTTGATTTATTACTTAAGAGAAGAAAAACCACTAACTCTTATCCATGGTTGTAATTTACCCTTGATGTATGATTATGGATTCCATTATTTATGTATGTAAAATGATAGAAATGAACATGATGT
This sequence comes from Torreya grandis, assembly GCA_037957365.1. Taxonomy (NCBI): domain Eukaryota; kingdom Viridiplantae; phylum Streptophyta; class Pinopsida; order Cupressales; family Taxaceae; genus Torreya; species Torreya grandis. The sequence goes on along the minus strand of JARHVA010005604.1, from coordinate 624,972 downwards.
GGGTGAATATTAAAGGGGATATGATTTAAACATTTAAACTTAGACAATAAATTATAACCTAAAGTGGTTGAATAGTTTAGAGAAATCCAAAAAGAGACAAGTGAGAGTAGAGTCTTATATATATATATATATATATATGTGTGTGTGTGTGTGTATATATATATATGTATATATATATGTATATATATATATATATATATATGTATATATATATATATATGTATATATATATATGTATATATATATATATGTATATATATATATATATATATGTATATATATATATATACATATATATATATATATATACATATATATATATACACACACATATATATATACATATATATATATATATATATACATATACATATATATATATATACATATATATATATATATATATATGATTATTATTGTGCTAATATATTCTATTTATGTGATGTGAGTTATGTATTATAATCCTCTTGTGATATTGCATTTGATTTTAGTGATGAAATTAAGGTTGATCAATACACATAAAATTCTAACATGAAGGCACGATGTTGCCCATATATGAAAGAGAATTCATTTCAAACACTGGAATAGTTGAGCTTGGTGAATATAATGATTTTGATTCTAACTTATAAAATTAAATGATTATGATGTCTATTTTTTTCCTAAGGATGAATTTATTCTAAATGGTGACCTTGCTAAAATTAATTTGGATGGAGAGTTTGTTGTAACAACAACTAATATTGATAGTAAAATGATAAGGTAGATATCAGCTGATCATGTTATTGGTGAATCATTAGTATAAATGTGAATAATGTTTTTTAATCATCCTAATGTTTTTAATAATTATGTTTATTATCATTTTATTTAATTTTCCATTAAATTTATGAAATATTGTGACAATGGATATACTATAGACGAGTTCTCATGTTGGTAGTGATGTTGATTTGAAATCTTGACTTTGATCATAATGTCATAAAATCATGTTTCCCACTCATGGTGAAGAAATTTATGATTATAAATACATGTTTTATTTATGTTATGAAATTCAAACTATAAAAAATATTCCCACACATTGTAAATAAGTAGTGGATGATTAAAATGGGGTTGGGCAATAGGTTGATTATGTATTGCTCATTAATTATGAGGATGAATGTGAAAATAATGAGGATTATATTAGTGCACCTTTTTATCTTGACCTAATAAATGTATTTGATTATTAAAATGAATTAGAGAGTCATTTCAGTTTCATTTTTGTGGGTAATGGGAATTTTGAGTGTGACAAATTTGAAAACAATGATGACATGAACTCTTTTATGTTGTGTGAAAGTCCACTAGTATGTGAACTAAAATATTCCTAGTTTTTCCAAAAATATATTAGTGTACCTTTTGATCTTGAGAAAATAAATGTATTGGATGATTTAGATGAATTAGAGTAGCATTATTCTTTTGCTTGTTAGGGTAATGGGGATTTTGAGTGTGAAAATTTTGAAAATAATTTTGAAATGAACTCTTGTATATTATGTAAAAGTAAAATATATCTTGATTTAATTGACCTTCCCACATGATGATTAGTGGAATAAATTGATGTTTGTAACAACACTAAATTATCCATGTTTGAAGATTCATTATTAGGTCATGATAGTTTTGAGTTGTTCAAACAAAGTAATTATGAGCATACCCCTAGTTTATCATTAAAATTAGAAAGTGTGATTGAGGATGGTTCTATTTGTAGTGAAGATTAAATTAATTTTTCAAGTAATGATATCTATTATGATATACAAGTATATGTTGATTGTGTGCCTAAAATTTTCAATTGGGACTCTATTATTAGTGATTATTTTTAGGATTATAATGATATTATAATAAATTTGGTTTATTGAATCCTATATGGGATTATTTTTTTCTCACTTACGAGTTGATGTTTATCTCTATAATCTAGATTAAGAGGAATATGGGGTTAAAGAGGTAAAGATAGTCTAGGGCACAAGAATGGTAGACTAACTCTAAAGCATCCCAATTATTTGTTAAACTTAGATAAAACATATATACAACTTAATATAATGACATATACTAAAAAAGGAAGGTAAAACTATGTTATATATTTTAATCATAATCACAACAAGATAACTAACTGGTTCTGATGTAAATACAAATTTTAGTCTAGAACAAGTATAAAGTAGACTAGAAATGTATTTTAGAATAATTATCTAGTTCTATAATTATGACCTCTATATGCATAGACACTTTCATCATCCTTAGATAGTTATGTCGATTATATTTTTTGTCTTGAACATAGGTGTCCCATATGAAATACCTATTCTAATAAGATGCAACCACCTAGATGGTTCTAGGTTCTATATTACCTTATTTTAGTGTATTTATATCTAGGTCATAGACTATCACTCCTTGTTAAATATAAAAACAATATTTATTCATCTTCATAGTGGCTATAAAAAAATAGGTTAGTGAGCACATAGTGTCAATATTCCCAAAACATGACTTTATTAGTGAGCACTACCTCTATATCTAATACTCTAAAGAGGGTCTCAAACTTATGTATTTACCCCCTACATGTTAATTTGTGTATGAATCATGTAATATGTGATAATAAAGTAAAATAGTGGCCAAAATTGGAACTTATAAAATATATCTCTTGGGTTGATCCTTTAGTAATTCATCTTTGAAGATATGTTGTTCTTATGACTGATATGGAAATAAGAGAAAATAGGGAAGCTTTATTCGCTTGAGTGATTTTTTATTTTTACTATGTTTGGAATTAATGAGGGTTGATATTATAGTTATAAAAATCCATTTTGAGAATATATCAAATTAAAACACTTATGCCAACCATAGGTATACATTTCATTTGTAAATTAGATGACTTTAGGAAATTGGACACTTGGGTTGGAATAGGACACTTGCATTGACACAAGCAGGTGATTAGGATGTGTTGATGCCTATAAATGTATCATAGGTGCCTTTATTTTTCAAATAACACTTCTCATTTTATAATTTTGAGAATTTAGATCATGAGTAGTAGCGTTTGGCAACTTATGTTACCTATGGTGAAAGATCGATAGAGCAATGTTTAGTTGTCCCACAAAATTTATATTAATTGATGGTTGGGATCCACCATGGACCAAATATTTTCAAAGTGTAAGAATATATGCTAATGATAATTAATTATGATCAAATATTAAACTATAGACTAATTTAAATAGACATTTACAATAAAATCTTAACTAAAGTGATCTAGTTAAAAAAGAAGTAAAAGAGAAGGGTAAGGAAAAAAATAATAAGTGATTATTGATCTTAGCCTCAAACATTATGAAAAAGTTTCAATTAAAATTGAATATGTATTTAACCAGTATATAGTGCAAAATACCATAAGATCAGATCTCACTACACACTAGGCAAACCTCCAAGGATGATATAAAGAAGTACAAGTAAGAACTAAAGTTACTATAAATATTTTCTACCACACTCAAATAGCATTAACACATTCAAATGTAGATTAAATAAGATGTATAAAATTCAAGATGATTCAACTAATCTAGCATAAGTACAAATTAGCAACCCTGTAATCAAAGATGTAAATCAAAATTCATAGAAACTATTTAAATTTAAGAATCTAGATTAGAAATTGAGAGAAAATCCATGTAATAATTGACATAAAAAAACTTGGAAAATGTTTTCATAATTCATTGATTGTGTTAACTTCTCAAAGTATACAATTTTTTGCTCAACATTCTCTCTCTTTACAAAATGGTGTACTACCTTTTATAGGAGAACAAGGAAGTATACCGATCAGTCACAATATATAAATGTACAAGTAGTAAGGAAAACTATCCTTTTTCTACAAAATTATAGAATACGCTTGAATTTCTAAACTAAACTAACCTAGAGGGAAATATGATAACAAACTAGCATATGCCTAAAATAATATTATATTTCCAAAATGTTATAATGCTTCACAAGACAAGAATATTAACTAACTAGCTAGTGGGTCCTATGCCTAGGAACTTGCTTATTTCTATTGAAGGATATTCATATCCTTTTGATGCTCATCATATTTTAGGAGTATTTCTAGTTCCTATGACCATGTACTTGAAATTTGGATCCTTTAAAAAACTATTCCAAATATTGCATTCAGATGTCCCAAACTAATTGTTTTGAGCCCATGAATCTACCTTTCAATTCAAATTTTAATTAACCCTATTAGTTTGTCCTCTAAGGATTACCATTTAGTCATTATATTCTTTTTCCCCAATTCACTTTGCCTTAGATTCATTTTTTTCAATGCATCAAATATGTCAAAGCAGGATTCATCAAGCAAAATTTACATTCTAATGATTTTTGGGCCTTCAAGGACTTTTTCACTTATTCACTTGTTATTTCCTTTGTTAAAAAATTGTAATATGTTTAGAGCTACCCATGGGACTTCAGAACACCATGTGTCATTAATTTACATTAAAAATCCTAGCATTCAGGCCTTGGAGACATTTTTCACCTTGCCCACCAAAAGGCAAGTGAGGTAATCTTCAAATAGGGACCAAAGCTTACAAAACCCAAAGGACCCACCATGTGTCCAACTTAGATGATATATTGAACTCTCAGCTAAATTTTTAACTTTTCACCATCCTTTTTGATATGGGGAAGGGTGCAAGATCCTTCCAATCTATGAAAATACACTCATTTTTTATAAAAAGAAATGAATAAGTGATTACCTTGTAAATTTGATGAATTTGACCTAGACATTTTCATATTATAAAGTATTAGGAGTCCCTTGAGATAACCATGTGTCTTTCATTCATCTCATCTGTCAATTATTCACCTCAGTCACCAAAACACATTAAAGATGCAACATGAAAATTTCATCTAGGGCCCTAGAAATTTTCTACTTAGAGCACAAGGTAGCAATTTAATGCATGCAAAGAGACTTAGATACATTTATATCTTTTCATAGTGAATCTTCGAACACACAAGATATTAATTTTTATTGATTTGTACTTGTGTGGTGCTTATTTGGAATCTATATATCAATTTATATGGCATTTTTCATAAACACCTTTAAATCACTAGTTGTTGTTATTTGAAATTTTCCTTTTACTTAACACCATTTGATCAGGATCTAAGGATCCATGTAGGCTATTGATCATGATCTAGGACCTCACCTGTTATTAGCTATATTTGTGTCAATCCCTATGGTTGTAACACTTATCACCCTCATAGGATTTCTAAGTTTTGTATACTATGCTAGTCACATATTAAACATGCATCTATCATGTGTTGAGCCCAGAGGCTCTTGTAGAACCATTAAATAGTCATCGACAATTTCACATCATTTGGATCATCCAAGCTCGATGAAACACAAACCATTAATCCTATGATAGGTAAGAACTTTAATTAGTGGATGACTATAATCAAATAGCTAGGTTAAAATGCTTTTAGCTAAGTATATTTCATATAGATGAACATGCCATAGACTTAGGTTAAAGAATTTTATGCAATGTTTTAAAGAATAATATCAAATAAGCCATCAAATGATATAAAACATGCCCCATTATCTAATCAAAATATTTGAAGAGATTTAATGTTATGACCTTATATACATCAATGACATCCTCTTGGACATAAAATGATGTTTGTGAGAATGAAAAATTTAAGCTCGTGAAATTCTTTAGTTTTGGTGGGCTTAAACTTGATGGTCACATAGACATCAATGATAGCCTCATGAACATCAAATTATGGTCACATGATCATCAATTTTAAGCTCATAATGTTTTTTATATTCCATGAATTTAATTTGATCCATCCAATCAAGAGACATGATAAAGTGAGAGCCATTTGATAAATATTTGAGTGAGTTTATGCCATTGGTTCATTCAGTCCTGATGACTATGAGAGTGCCACCTCACAGCTTTATAGGGCTTCTTGGGCCTTTTAAATTTTATATATTATCTTCACTCCATTGGATCTATATCCATGAGTGACTAAAAACCATTGATCATGATCTAGGCACTCATACACCATTGGTTCTAAAGGACCAAATGCTGAGGTTCATTGGGTTTTCCTCATTCTGTTGAATTATCACCTCATGATGAAGTTTGGGCCATTAGATCTACAAATAATCAAGGTTTTTAAGTTAGGACCTAGGATTAAATAAGACTTATGATAAAATTTTAAGAATAAGATCCCGTTCATGTTAATAAATATGACGAGGCTTTAAGATTAGGACTTTAAGCTAAATAGGTAACAAAAGGACCATGATAAAAAAAAAGCGGTCCTGCCAACATGAACATTAGACTCAATTAGAAATATAGGAAATAAAGGGGAAAATAAAAAGGACCAAGTAGGAATTTTAGGTTAAGGTTTGGTTATGTTAATAAATGACTAAGCCTTAACATTAAAATTAGGATTACATCCAAAGTAATTTGAAATGTTCCTGCCAATTTGCTCCCACCAAATGTAGATTTGAACCAAGGGTTTATGCTAGGGTTTTTAGAGGAGAAATTTTATAACATGATTATAGATTCAAATTTTCACAAACTAAAGGCTAGTGAAAACTTGAATAGAGTTAATCTATAAATTCTAAGCATGATCTCTTCAAAAGGGCTCCATGAAACTTATAACTGTAAGATATGAAGACCAATTATTATCAAAATTAAGAAAGCTCAAAGCAAAACCATAAACCAGTAAGCCAATAATTATCAAAGTGGATGATCTTCAAATTCTAATAATGATCTAATCACATTGAGTTTTTAGTGTTTAGAGTTTAAAGTATCTCAAGGGCCCCAATTTTCAAAAATGGGGGTTATGTTGACCTCAAAAGGATGCAAGTGCCTAAGTAGTTGGAAAATAGGTGTATGTATAGAATTTGTAGAGATAGAATATAGTAAGTTTATAATATTATGGGCAATATAGAAGGCCCGAGTCATCAAAATAACATTGGTTAGACTAAGAGATAATTAATTAGGTACATAAAGATAGTGTATGTGAGATTTTTTGTAACAAGAAAGGTCTAGAAGTTAAATATGCATCCATGATATGTATTTTCTAAGTGTAAAAGACTAAGGTGATATATAATTTGTAAGTAATATCTACAATTCCCTCCCACTTTAATCTAGTAATGAAATTACTAGTTTAAAGGAGAAAAATTATGTGTTTAGGTATGTATAACACACCTTATCTTTAATTGAGTCCAACTTGAGCGCTTTGTTGGTGGTTTACCTTCAACCAAGAGCCTATTATAATATAATATCAATGAATATAATCTAAACCTAAAATAATTGAAATGAATGAAATTGAAAGAGATTAAGTTTTAAAAGTACACATGTATCGATGCAACTATTTTGCCTTTTGTAAATTTAATTTGAAAGATGTATCATTATGAATTATTGAAACTAAGATTAAGATAAATAAAAAATATAAAAAGTGCATATATCTAATGATATAGAGAGATATTGGAGGACACATGCCCCAAACCTTCGAGAAAATATGAGTTCTTACCTAATAGTTGAGATTAACTCAATTATGCAACCCAATCATACTTATATCCAAGTGAGTGTGAATGAACCAAGTCAACTCACACTATAAAAATAGTGAGGTTAGATGATATAATCAAATCCAACCTATAAAATTGGAGAGATTGAGTGATTTAATCACTTCAGTCATACCAAAAATTGAACCAAATACTATAGTATATTGGCTCAATATAGTCTATAATAGTCCAATTTAGTGGGTGGTAGAAGTCCTTGAGAGTGTTTAAAATCTAAAATTGAGTTTATTTTACAATATTAGGTGCACATTTCATAACATATGCACCTTATATATGTATAATGTTGAAACAATGCATAATAATGGTATTGATGTATAAAATTATACGACAAATGTGTATATGAATCATATAACTATGAAATTTGGCCAATTTGAAAATATGTATGTGTGGAGAACATGTTTACACAACATTCCCCTAATATATATGGATAAACATGAAAATTGATATAGTTTCTAATGTGGAGGACATGTTTCCAAAATAAACCCCCACTATAATCTGGTATTTTGAATACCAAATAGTGTGGAGAACATGTTTCTAGGACATTCCCCCACCATAATTTAAATATGTGAAGTAATGTGTAAGTCATGCCTCTATGGCATGCCCCCACTGATATGGCCCCTATTTTGAGGTGGGGGGAAGTATAAACTATTAGTTACCTAACCTAAATAAGATAAGCTAACCACTTAAATTATGAATATACCATGTAGTATATATAGGGACCATGTCTAAGTAGATATATAATTGAATAAAAAAGAATGTTATCGCAGTAAGTCCTAAGATGCATGATTTAGATCATGGCAATGTCTAGATATTAAATTTATAAGATCAAAAAAGTAATCAATCACACATAAAAGATCACTCAAAATAAAATCAAAATGGAATGGTACAATAAGACCTAAAATAAGGGGAATGTTAAAATGCTACAAAATCAAAGGGACATGACTTAGTCAAATGTACACAGAGCAAGAATGATGTATTTAAATGTCAACATAAAACAAACAATTACATATTAAAATGTCAAAGAGGTAATCAAATGCAAAATGATCACAATTAATGGAGCATATTAAAATGCTCAAACAAGTTAGTAACAAGGCAAGACACTCAAGAAATTTCATGAACGAAATCATAATAAACAAACATAAACATATCATATTAGTATCTAGATTAATGCATTATGTAAAAAATTTAAGTTCACAACATATCAAGTACATTGTGAAAGATATAAACATGGATAAAGGCATGTGTAAGTACATATATGGGCTCAAACATGATAATGCAAAGTGACCATAGAATTATATAACTTGGGTGTATCATGATCATAGAGGTGGATTCCTTAAACATCTTGGTGATGTGAGTAGAGGGAAAACCCAAAACCCAGAAGTGTATAGATCATGTATGTATGTATGCCTAAATCATAGCAAAAATAAGTGTGAAACATATGTATATATAAAATATTGATATGATATCTACTAATATTGAACTAAAAACATATATTCCAATGAGCTAATACAATAGGTACATGCTAAAAAAAATCTATATTTTTGAAGTTTTGATAAATTTTTTGGGTATTTTTGGAATATCTAGAATATTAGTAATTATTTAATCCAATAAGTCTTTGAATTTAGGATCTAAGATCATTCTTGGTGGCCTTGCTTGCCAAAAATGTTTATATTACATAAGTGCAAACAATGTTATGTCTACTAATAACTCGCTACCATAAATCAATAGTACATGTCCCCCATATTTTTTATATGGTATATGAACCTCCTCGGTGTCATGTTGAAAAAGAAGAGACTACTTTGTAACACTAAAAAATTCTTTAATATCTATCATCCATTATTATCCAAGGTGCAAAGCCAAGTATGGTTGTTGGTATATTACCAATATTGTATGGTCCACTACTTTTAAAACACATGCAATAGGTAGTATGATATACCCAAAAGATTGTGAAAAAGTTGGTGAATAGTGTAACTCATAGATATTATGTGCCAACTATTGTAATGTTCTAGTACTTCAAGTTGTTTCCAAATTGTTTACATCAACCTTTAGATGCAATAAATAAACCCCATAAATATTTTTGGTAGTGGTTAGATTCCATTTATTTGACTATTTATTAACGGTTGTTTGCTTTTAAAAAGTTAGAATTATTTGTTCATTTACATATTTCATTGTATGCATCTTTCATTATTGTATTTTTGAATTCAGTTCATCATCACCTCACATTGTTTTGTGTAATGACCACTAACTCAATGATAATTAAAATATGGTAATTCATTTTTAGGAATAAGCATGCTACTTGATGTGTTTGTTAGAAGATAAATATATCATGCTATGTTCAAGTAACGTGGAAAGTATTATATCCATAGTATTCTAGTTTGTTGTGATATGTAAAATCTATTGTGTAGTTTTATGAGAGACCTCCACATTATTTACATGATGCATCTAAATTTGTGCTACACCCATAACCTATCACATGTATTGGGATATGAATAGATGAATTATTTCTTACTTATCCCTCTTTGATGTTACTTAAAATTTATATATGCATTCATTTGGTTATTAGGTCAAGATATGGAGTAACCATGGCCTAGGTAGACTATATATAAGAGGTATTATATAGTTATTTATCATCATATTATTAATTATGCTATTATTAAAGCTTGTGGATGTTTCCCCTCAAAGTGGAGTGTATTTTATTCATATATTCTAATATATTTTAGTCATATTGTGATATATTTATGTTATTCTACTTTATTGTTGAAGTAATTTCATTACAAGTGGTATTAGAGATACAATTTAGGAAATCTTATGGGCAAAACCCTAATTTTGGAGATGTGTTTATATCTTTCAGTCCACTACAATTTTTTCTACAATTTATTTATTAATATTTAGGAATAAGTGTTAAGCATGAAATATAATGAGAGGGGGGTGTGAATAAGTAGTATATATATATATATATATATATATATATATATATATATATATATATATATATAATTTACTAATCAAATTCCTTTTCTTTAACCACTTAACCACACATCTAAGATATGCAATAAAATTGAAAGGATAATATGCATGACATACGAGAGAGAAAGAGACACCAAATTTTTACGTGAAAACCCAAACTGAGAAAAACCATAGAGAACAATCTCAAGTATATGAATGAGCACCGACTCAAATTACAAATTTCACAAGCACCAACTTAAAGGAGCACCAGCCCCTTTGCCAAGCACCAACACAACAACTATCTATGAGCACTAACCCATAGAAGCACCAACCCCTTGCAAATATTTGTGAGGACCAACCAATAGGAGAACCAACCCCTCTTATGTATAAAACACAACTATCTCTCAATGTTATTTACTCATTAAATGATAGAACTCTATAATAAATCCTATTTTTCTCTCTTAAAAAACAAATACAAACCATGCACTCTCTTACATATAATAAATGGCTTCTCAAGATTTTATTTATAGCTTTCCAAATGACCTTTGGCATTAACCCTTTGTCACCCTTCAATACTCATGGAAAATGGTGCCAAACTTGCATGACCCTTTGTATCCTTGCATTTGAAAAGTCATATTGTGACCCTTCATAAGCAAAATCATCCTTTTCTCTTTTGTCTTTATCTTGGTGACTTTTTGTATTTCTCAAAGTGTCCCTTCATGGAAAAATGCACCATACCCTATTTTGTCTTCAGATGGTGACTCTTGGAGTTCCTCAAGATGACTCTTCATGAGAAAATTCATCCCATTCCTCTTTCATCTTTAACCCCGTGACTCTTTGACTTCTCAATGGCCCCTCTTTTGATTTATATGCAACCAAAAATATATTCATTAATATTAAATAAATATTAACACACATTATCTAGGATATGAATATTAAAAACACCATTAAATGCAACGGGGCCTTTATCACCAATAATGCTAGACCTTTGACATCAATGAAAATATTTCCAATAATTTCCCTCTTTGTCACTGATGGCAACCTCAAACTAAAATTTCCATATACTAAAACCTACACATACTACCATCTAAAAAGCATACAATAACTCCTCCTTATTGTAGCAACCTATACTTATTCCCTATACTTATTTTTGCACTTGTACCTATTATTATCGCCCTTTGACATCAATGGCAAAGGGCCTACCTAGAGCTAACACTTAACTCTCCCTCAACTGATATTGAACCTCAATGGTAGGAAGTAAAATAAATTAATCCCAACTTCTCTTGTAGATACCCAAATGTGTCTTTTGGTAGTGCCTTTGTGAAACTATCTATAATCTTCTCTATAGTATTGATATATTCCATTTTAACCTATTGATCTTTAACCTACTCTCTAAAGAAGTGATAGCTAATGGGAATATGTTTTGTTTTTGAATGCATCAATGGATTATTCAACATATTAATAGCACTTTTGTTGTCACAAAAAAATAGAAATAGGTTCATCATATTTTACCTTGATATCTTCCAAAGTTTGCTTCCTCTAAATCACTTGAGTACAACACAATACAACTATAATATATTCTACTTCAACTATAGAAAGTAATACTTAAATATCCTTTTTGCTTAGCCATGATACTAAGATATCATCAAGGAAGAAAGATCCTCCACTTATAATTTTTTTGTCATCCAAACAACCTACCCAATCTGAATATGTATAAGCAACCAAAGTGAAATCTCTTCCTATGGGATACCACAATCCATAATCCAATGTCCCCTTGATATATCTGAATATTCTCTTCACCAAATAAATATGGCTATCTTTTATAGATGACTAATATCTTGCAACCATACCTACTACATGCATAATGTTTGGCCTTGATGTTGTCAAATATAAAAGACTACCAATCATAGATCTATACAAAGATTGATTTTTAACAGGTGAATCTTCATCCTTGCTCACCTTATTTATTATACACATTGGTGTACCAACTGGTGCACAATCCATAAAACCAAATTTATTCAAAATTTCCTTGGCATATTTACTTTGAGACATGAAAATTCCTTTATCTGACTAAAATATTTGCAATCCTAAGAAAAATGACATTTTTCCAAGCATAGACATCTCAAATTCTTTTTGCATATTATTAGAAAAGTCTTTTGTCATCTTTTCAATGTTTCTTCCAAAAATTATGTCATCAATATAGACCAAAAAAATCAATTTATGATCACCTTCTATTTTGATGTAGAGATTAATGTCAACAAATCCACTCTTGAAACCTTAATCTTACAGGTACTTATCAAGTCTTGCATACCAAGATCTGGGAGCTTATTTCCATCCATACAATGCTTTCTTCAATATTCATACATGGATACTAATATTTGAGAGAATAAATCCATCAAGCTGCTCAATGTAGACCTCTTCTTCTAGATTCCCATTTATAATGGAAGATTTGACATCCATCTAAAACGCTTTGAAGTTTATAAACACTTCATATGAAAGAAACATTCTAATAACCTCTAACCTTGCCACTAGTGTAAAATTTTATTCAAAATCTATTCCCTCAATTTGAGAATATCTTTTACATACTAATATTTCTTTATTCCTGGTAACTTCTCTATTTTCATACAACTTATTTCTATAAACCCATTTTGTTCCTATCACATTGTGATATTTTGGTCTAAGCACTAATTCCCAAGTATGATTCTTTTTTATCTGATTTAATTCTTCATCCATAGCCTTAACCCAATGGTTATCATGTCTAACTTCTAAAAACATTCTAGGCTAAATTTTGGATAATAAAGAGAAATTAACTTGTTCAGATTGACTTACCATCATTATTTTTGTACAAATTCCTTCATTTATGTCCTTGATGATGTTACCTTCATTATGATTTCTATGAACATAATTAGTTGGAGTTTTTGTGTCATTTTTCTCCTTCTCATCTTCATCTGATTCTTTAAAATCTTCCTCTTCAATGATTTTAGGAATGTCTACTGGATCATTGATTCTTTGTGTTCCATCATGTTCTATCCTAACACTTGCACCTTTAATAATTTTCTTGGTTATTTTGTTATAAAATTTATAATATTTAATTTTGAAATAATAACCAAGAAATATACCTTCATCTCCTCTGGATTCAAACTTCCCAATATTTTCTTTGGTTTTCTTTATGAATCATCTACTACCGAAAACTATGAAATAATCAATTGTTGCTGATTTACCTTTCCATAGTTGATAAAGAGTCTTGTCACTATTGACTCTCAATAATGCTCTATTTTGAGTATAAACTACTGTAGCAACTACCTCTCTACAATATTTATCTAGTATCTTAGATTAATCTAGCATTGTCCTCACCATCTCTTGATTTATTCTATTTCTCTGTTCACCTACTCCATTTGCAATGGAGTTTTAGCTATTGAATAATGTCTCTTTATTCCATGGTCTTCACAAAACTCAATAAATTTATCTAAAATGATTTTTCTTGCTTTATCTGATCTTAGACACTTAATCTTCAAACTAGTTTCATTCTTTACTAATGCTTTGAATGCTTTGAAATGTTTGAAAGCTTCTGATTTTTTCTTTAAAAACATTACCCAAGTCATACATGAAAAATCATAAATAAGTAACATGAAATATTTCTCACATTGAGTACTTTGAGCTATCATAGTTCCACATAGATTAGTGTGAACAAGATCTAACATCTAAGTGGTTGAGTACTCTTTTATTTTGAACCACCTTCTGGCCTGCTTCCGATGCTGAAAAGGTTCACAAAGCATGTTAGATGGCTTTGTAATCTTTGGAAGATTTTTGACTTCTTGATTTTCTTTTATGTTGACAAGATTGTAAAAATTTATGTGACCCATTCTCTTATGCCATATCCAACTTTATTCAATCTCACTCAAACAACATCTTTGACCTTTGATGTCTGATAACCTATAAAAATTATTGCCTATTCTTTGAGCATCTACAATCAACACATCTGAATCTTTTCTCCTAATTTCATAAAACTTATGCAATAAATTTAGTGTGTTCCCTTGATCAAACATTTTAATTACACTCAAATATTATGCTTAATACCTTCTACATACAAAACATTTTTAGTTTTAGTTCTACCATTATCCAAACTTAGTGTACCTTTTCTAACAATTCTGGTACTAGTGTTATCTTTGAATTTCATTATGTCACCATTGACATTCTTCAAGGTTATGAACTTGTTTTTGTCTCTAGTCATGTGCCTTTAACATCCAATATCAATGAACCATGGATTCTATTCATTTCTTGCATGCAAAGTTGTCTATACCAACATAGATTTTTTATTTTGTTTTTTCTACCATGAACCTATTTAAACTTTCTTCTTGATGAATGGAGCCTTGAAACTCTGGTCCTTCTTGACTAACTCAAACACACTTCTATAGTACCAGGTTATGTGTCCAAAGTTGTTACACTTGTAACATATTATGGCCTCTTCATTAATGCCTGATAGAGGAGCAAAAGAGTAATGGATTCTACTTGACTCTGCATGACTTTCCTTCTCCTTATTTCTAAAATTGTTAGCCCTTTTTTGAAATTTTATTTTATTATTACCATATCTATTACAATAAAAATAGTAACCATAAAAATAGGACCTATTTATGTATCTCTGACTTGATTAACTTTTGTAGCAATGTTCCCTCCATCTTTCTTTTTTTGAGATATCCTCTATATTCTTAACTTCTTCCCTTTCTATTTCTTCTTTTGTAAGAGCTTTAGCGTAACTCTTTCCTTTTTCCTTGTCTATGAAATTAGTGGCCTCCATTTTATCTTTTTCAAATTCAATACTTGTCTTATGTGACATTTATCTTTGATTTTATAATATCTTATTCAACATATTAGTTTTATTCTCAAATTTTGAATCATTGGTTGCTCTATCATTGATTGTTTTATTTATTTTCTCAAGATCTGATTTTAAAGAAGAAATTTCAATAACATAACTTTCACATTATTTACTTAATATTTTAAACTATACCATTAGATATCTTCATTATTCTTGGATTCTTCAAAGTGTGCTTGTATATCTTCAATTATTTCCTTTAACTCCTTTTCATTTTTCTTGATCTAGAGCTTTAATATTTGATTCTTCTTTTCAAGAGGTTTTAACTCTTATAAGGTATAAATGAGTTATCCTTCCAGATTCAATTTAGATTCATCCTATTATTCTTCTTGATCATCTATACTTTTATTTTTGGAGGCATATTTATGAATGGCCATGAATAGAATCTCTTCTTCTTCTAAATCACTGATTCGACTATCTCTGGCTAAGCTAAGATCTTTAGAATACAAACTCTTATTCTCAAATCTCTTCTTGAATTTGCATTTTAAATTATTCTTGTATGTAGAATTTTCTTATTCATTATCACCATTACCCTTATCTAGGCACTTAGCTTCAAAATGTCCAATCTTTCCATAATTAAAACATTTGAAAGGTAATTTTCCTTGATATTTACCTATGCCCTTTTTCAACATGAAAATGAATAGAGCTCCATTGTCATCTTCATCATCACTAGAAATATCACTTTATTTTTTAATCTTAGCCTTCTCTTTATTTGATGTCTTGAAATCAACTTCTCTCTTTGAGGGTTTCTCTTGTTCAGTTCACATCTCATATGCCATAAGAATACCATGTAGCTCATCCATCTTTAGCTTGGTTAAATTATTCATCTCTTCAATTGTCAAAAAATTTGCATCATATCTCAATGGTAGAGATCTCAAAAAATTTTGAACCACAATTGATTATTCTAACTTTTTTCTAAGACCTTGAATCTGATTAACTATTTGATCAACCTGTAAAAGATAACTTGCTATATTTTCTTCCTCTTTCATCTTCAAAATCTCAAACTATCTTCTAAAAGTCTAAATATTGGCTTGCTAAACCTTTAAATCACCTTTGTAAATATTCTCAAGTTTTACCCAAGTTTCATGAGAATATTTACATTGCATAACTTTAACAAATTTTAATTCACATAAGCCACATAAAATAGCATGTAAATATTTAACATTATTTTCACTTTCCTTCTTTTCTACTGGAGTAGTTACAAGTGTCTGGCTTTTCATATTCCTCTATCACTGCTTGCCATATGTTGAATCCAAGGGCCATCAAATAAGTCTTCATCCTTATGCTTCAAAAAACACAATTTGTTCCATAAAACAAAAGTTCCATATTTATATAAAAACCTTCATGCGATCTAGTCATCACGCTTTCTCGATCTACCTTCAAGTAGTGAAATTTTTTCAAAGTAACCTGCTTTGATACCAATTGTTAAGCATGAAATATACTAAGAGGAGGGGGTGAATAAATATTTTATATATATATTATTTCTTAATAAAATTCCTTTTATTTAACCACTTAACCACACATTCAAAATATGCAATAAAATTGAAACAATAATATGCACCACAAGAGAGAGAGAGAGAGAGAGAGAGAGAGAGAGAGAGAGAGAGAGAGACCAAATTTTTATGTGGAAATCCAAAGTGGGAAAAAACATGGAGAAAAATCTCAAGTATATGAATGAGCACCAACTCAAATTACAAAGTTCACAAGAACCAACATGAAGGAGCACCAACCCATTTGCTTAGCACCAATTTAACAACTATTTGTGAGCACTAACCCATAGGAGCACCAACCCCTCTTAAAACACAAATATCTCTCAATGTTTTAGATTAAGGTAAAAATAGGTTTTGAAGGGACCCCAAAACCCTGAAACAAAGATAGAAAGATGAAGCATTTACGACCACAGGCAAAACCTAAAACCTACTACAAAGAAGTAAAATAAATAGGTTTTATATGGACCTGAAACCACCAAAAAGACCACATGTCATAACCCAGGTTTAACATAGACTTGGCTAAACCATAGTCAAAAGATTACAAAAAACTAGGAAACAAGACCAGATAACACAACCAACTAGAAGAACCAGGCTATTCTTCCAGTTCCAAAATCATTTTCACTACTTCCTTACCTTTCACAATAGTATCCTGAATGGCAGTAGTCACCGACATGGCTCCCTCTTGTATAGATTTCTTTCTTGAGCTCTGTCTCGTCCTCTTGCTAGGCCCCTCCAAGGATTTGATCTCCTCATTAGCTCTTTTTCCAATATTAATAGCTGCAGCACATATGTTAGATGTAACCTCCTCCATTTTCATTCTGCTCTCCTTGATGAGTTCCCTTAGGTTGTTCTCATAGTCTTTGAGTTTGATGGGGATGTCTCTCATCTATTTTTCCATGTTATTGATTTTGTTCCAAACTGCCTTTTGGTTGTCTTCCATTATTTCCATTTTCCTTTTGAGATCCATTATCTCCTTAAACATCCATGAATCGAGTTGGAGGATAGCCTCTGCTTTACAATTAACCCATCTCATAGGTGTGTGCCTTCCATCATTCTACCTTTTATCACTCCACTCTTCTGTGTTCTTATTAGGACTATTCCCACCTTCTTCAATGTGGTCGTCTCTTCCCCTTTGATTCTGCTCCTTAGTTTCAGCTTGAACTCCCAAGTCCATTTCTTGGTTGTCGGCCTGAACTATGTTTTCCCTCTCATTTATCGAAACAAGGTCCTCAATAGAATCATCTAGGACTTTATCATCCTCAAACACTTGATGGTTTTCCTCAGAGTCATGTTCACTATTTTTAGACTTCTCCTCTATGTTGACTCCTTTCTCATTCTTCTCTTGAACTTCTTCTTCCTCATTAGAACTTGAATTCCTGCTTTCTGTTCCTCCCTCTTCCTCCAAGCTTTCCTCCCCAGACTTATCAGTTCTCTCCCACTCTGTATCCTCATCAACATTCTGATTATTGACACTAGGGGGCTTGATTTTATCTTTCCCTTTAACAATTTCACTCTTGTTACTCTGTGAATCCTTATTTTTCCCTAGATAAGGGTTCATAAACATGGCCTTGTTCTTACAATAGCCTTCAATTATCAGAATTAATCCTTCATGTAGAATAGGATGTGTTTCCTTCTTCCTGTGAGTGAATAAACTTTGGACCAAATAAAAATGTAGATAAAAGGGAAAGGAAATTCTTACTTTGTGTTTGAAATGATTTAGGAATACAAAGTGGAATTTGTGGACTCTCTTGCTTCTTCCATCGAGTATGAATTACTCCCGAATACAGCATAAGACATCCCTCCAAATGCCCTTAATCTATTCCAGTTCAAATAAATCCCCATTCTTTTCTAGCTTCTGCTCTTCAACGTTCGTCTTAGGGAATTTGCAAAAGGCCTCATTTGAAATGCTAGTCTGCTTGGAGAATTTTATTCCTTCTGTAGGCAGCCCCATTACCTCTGCTATAAATTCCTCTGTTAGATTCACTATGATGCCATGCAGAGTGACCCTATCATCAATCCAGTTTTTGAAAAAAGCTGTTGTAATATGAGGTTTTGAACCATGGAGCCTTTCCATGTAGTTCACAACCTTCCCTCTCTGTAGGCTTTTCCAGACATCTTGTTTCGCTCTCCACTCTTCACAATATTTGGGTTCCTGCTTCCTTAGTTCTCCTTTCCTTATGCGAGCCATGTAGTTTTCCTTTGATACCCAATCACTGTAAACTATAAAATGATCCCACCTGCTACCAATTTGGTTCAAAGCTCACCTTATTTTAGGCACATTTAGGATCCGCTTCTCATTCTCAAGGGCATTCCTTTTTAATGATTGTAAACCTTTCTCCATGAAGCCACTACTCCAACTCATTAGTTTTCTATTACAAGCTAATCTTTCCCTCCTTTTCATGAATTGCATCATGATGAATGAGTGCTCTAAGATCCACATTCTTTTTTAATGTTTCCTGCCACCTCACTTTGTGTCATGTTTGGACTGCATAATTTGCTATCCAATCAGCAACTCTATAGCTTCACGATAGGTGTGGATAATTGTTACTTTTTAAAAAAATTTGATTAAATTTTTCATCTCCATCACCATAGCCTCTATAGTCCATGACACATAATTTTTATTGTTTAGAATATTTATGATATTCAAGGAGTCCCCTTCCAGCCATAATTTAGAATATCCCGAATCCACAGCTAGTTTGATGGTTTGAATGGCAGCAGAAGCTTCAGCAATATGACAATTTGAATTTCCAATGGGGATTTTAATAGCATTGATTACATTTCCCATATGGTTTCTCAAGACTCCTCCACATCTTACATTCCCTGAATTCCCTTTAGCAGCTCCATCAAAGTTTCCTTTAATCCACCCTTGAGGGGGGAC
This sequence comes from Torreya grandis, assembly GCA_037957365.1. NCBI lineage: Eukaryota > Viridiplantae > Streptophyta > Pinopsida > Cupressales > Taxaceae > Torreya > Torreya grandis. The sequence goes on along the minus strand of JARHVA010005604.1, from coordinate 605,233 downwards.
ATTCCAAGTAACACCTAGTCTAGGATTTTCAGGTTTACCATTAGAATTTTCCGTTCTTAAGGGATTATCCACTTGAAAGGTTGAGTTTGGATTCCTTTGCGATGAGAAATTATCCTTAATAGCTCTAACGATATTCTTCCCCACCACCCATCCGGGAAGTTCTTTACTTCTAAAACTTCAGTTATTTCTTTCCTTCCATATTCCCCACCAAATATGGGGAAGAGTTAGTTTCCATAAAAATATAACTTCAGGATTCTTGGAGGGGCAATACCAACTTTTAAGAGATAGTTCCACATTTTTGTGGTGAATCCAAGCAATACCCCACAGATTGAGGATTTCTTTCCAAACTTGCTGCATAAAAGAACAGTTCACAAACAAGTGATCTCTATCTTCAAAGCCCTTCTTATAAAGAATACACCTGTTCACAATATATATTCCTCTTTTCTGTAAATTGTCCAAAGTCAAGATTTTATTTTGGAGGAGGGTCTAGAAGAAGATTTTGATTTTAGGGATGAGCCCCTCTATCTAGGCCTTTGTCCACAAAGGTTTGTTTCCATTTCACTTTGAAGTGAAAATGGAAGAAACTTTAAATTGTCCACTAGGCTCGTTATGCCAAACAATCTTATATTCAAGATTAGGGTAGAGAGATATAGCATTTAGGGATAGTTGTATATTCTTGAAATCTTGATCAAGATCAGTAAGGTTCACCCAAGAGTTGTTCTACCAGTATTGGTTAACCATTATTCCCAATCTTTGCTTACATCGGTCTATTGCTTCTTTATCTTGGATTTCATCTATCAAAGGTTTTCCTTTTAACCAAACATCCTCCCAAAATTTTACCTTTTTTCCATTGCCAACTTTCCAAGAGCTTCCTTATTCTAAAACTTGTTTAGTACCCTGAACTGCCCCCCATATGGCAGATGGATGGGAGACGTCAGGGTAAGAAAAGAAATCAAAGAGGGAATTTGCCTTGAATAAATATTTATGCTTCCATATATTTCTCCATTATTTGTTTTCCTGATAAACCCTCCATCCCTGCTTGGCTAAGAGAGCTATGTTCATACTTCTAATTTTCCTTATTCCTAGTCCTCCTTCCCTGACAGGTTTACAAATGTTATCCCATGCAATTAAAGGCATTCTCCTTTTCTCATCAGTACCTGTCCAAAGAAATTTCTCTGAATTTTTTCAATAGCTTCTGCAAATTCGGTGGGGATTCTAAAAAGACTCAAAGCATAAGTGGGTATGCTTTGAGGAGGGTAAGATTTCCTGCCTGACTTAGAAAATTACCTTTCCATCCCACAAGTTTCTTTCTAAATTTGTTAATAAGTCCTTCCCAAAAAGCTTCAGGAACTTTCATCCCAAGAGGGAGACCCAAGTAAAAGGAGGGGAAAGATCCTATGGAGCATTCAAGGATTTTAGCTATTTTGTTATGTCTATGACTTGGGGTGTTAGTGAAGAACACTGCACTTTTGTTCCAATTAATCAATTGTCTTGAGGTAGCTAAATATAAATTTATAGCTTTCTTCAAAGTTCTTGCTTCTGTGACTTCAGATTGCCCCATGAAAATAGTATCATCAACAAATTGACCATGGGAGCATATTAAAGGATGAGAAGAGGGTTTCAGACCCTTATATAAACCTTTATGGACTAAGTCCCCTATATATCATCCCATACTATCAGCCATAATAATAAACATAATAGGGGATATAGGATCCCCTTGTCTCAATCCCCTTGACGGTTTAAAGAAGCGAGACAAACTCCCATTTACCAGCACTACAATAGAAGTAGTAGATATCAACTGCTTAATAATATCAACCACTCCTTGTTCAAAGCCAAAGGCAATAAGACTATTTGAAAGGAATAACCAGTCCACCCTATCATATGCTTTAGCAATATCAACTTTCATTATGAACCCCTCATTGTTAGAGCTGAACAACGAATGAATATTCTCATGAGCAGTAATTATAGAATTGAGGATTTGTCTTCCTAAGATGAATCCATTTTTTGATCAACAATAATCAAAGGGATCACTTGAATTAGTCTGGATGTAAAAACTTTGGATATAATCTTATAGAAGGAATTGCACAGACTAATCGGTCTAAATTGATCAAGAGAGTCAGCTCTGATCTTTTTTGGAATCAGACATAGAAAAGTGGCATTAACTTCCTTAAGCATATGTTTGGCTCCAAATAATTCCTTCACCACATTACTTACATCTTTGCCAACAAGTTTCCATAGATTTTGAAAAAAGAACATGGGAAATCCATCTGGTCCAGGTGCTTTATCTCCTCCTAAAGAACTAACTGCTTTGAAGATTTCCTCCTTCTTAGGTATTGAGCATAACATTTTATTCTACTCCTTCGAGACCAAAGGAGGAACCACACGTAGGATATCAGCCTGACTATCCAAATTGATATTTAGATCAGCCTTCATCAGGGAGGAGAAAAAGGAAAGCATTTCCTCCTTTATTTCCTTTTCCTCTGACATCTTTTGATCTCCTTTTTTCAAGTATTGTATATGAGTTTTAGCTCTATGTTTCAGAGTGGAGAGATGGAAAAACTTTGTATTTTTATCTCCTTCTTTCAACCATAACACCCTAGATCTTTGTCTCCAATAGATTTCTTCCTTAGTTATAAGATCTTGATATTAAACCAATTGTTCCCTTTCTTCTATAAGGAGGTTTGAGGTGTATCCATTTTGCTGAATTTTTTCTTGAATTCTACTAATTTCCTCCTTGATAGTATTATTTTTCTCAAAGATATTTCTAAAACAATCCTTATTCCATTTCTTAACTTCCTTTTTAACGTTTTTGAGCTTGGATGCAACTCTAAAGAGGGTTATCCCCTCAATAGTTATATTCCACCACTCTTCAATTTTACTTTCAAACTGTGGGTGCTGCATCCACATCTTTTCAAATCTGAAAGGATGATTCTTTTTTTGGTTCATTTTGACTACTGTGAAGAGAAGAGGATAATGATCCGAGCCTATTCTATGGCACGCTTCCAACTTACATATGTAATATTTTGTCCAGTCTGGAGAGATGAGAGCCCTATCAAGCTTGGCCTATATACAATCATTACCAATTCTCTTATTACTCCATGTAAACTGAATTCCCTGAAGCTCCATATCCATTAGTCCTTTATTTATAAACTCCATGAGATCAATTCTCCCTTCCATTTGAATAGTATTACCCCCTTTTTCTCATGTTCATAGAGGGGAACATTAAAATCTCCCATTATAATCCATCGTCTACAATAATCTTTGCTTTTGAAATTTGAGATAATCTCCCAAACCTTTTTCCTTTGGATCTTGACATTGGGAGCATAGATATTTACAACATACCAACTTTCCTTTTGGTCAACACTAGTAGTTTTTACAACCATAAGGTTTTTACTTTCCATCAAAATAGAACCAGAATAATGATTCTTCTTCCATAGCATCATGGTGCCCCCTGAAGCACCTTCAGAACTACTGGCCTTGATAGAATAATTTTTAAAGTATTTGATCTATTCTGCTTTCTCTTTACTCATCTTAGTTTCTTGGAGCAAAAGGAAATTTGGCTTTTGATCTCTGACAAAATTCCTAACTATATCTACTTTGTTTATGCTATTTAACCCCCTAATATTCCAACTTAATATTTTCATTACTTTTTTTTATTTTGGACAAATTGCGACAAAATTGTTTGCCTACCATCTACAATATTCTATTTGCTTTCCATCTCTCTATTTTTATTTGCAAATTTTTTCCCAGGATTATCTGGAGAGCCAACATCCAATTTTATCTTGGATTGCGGATCGGTTCCTCTTCCTTCTTTTTGCCTAGGAAGACCAATAGATTTTGCCTTGACACTTCTCGTCTCTATATTCTTTATATTTTTCTTTTTCTCATCTTTTTTCTTTTGGTCTTTTGAGTTTTTTCCTGCCTCTTTCTTTTCTTCTACAGATGGGGCCTCTTCCACAGGAATGTTGTTATCATCCTTAAATGACACCTACTTCTCCCCCAGCTGGGTATCACACAGCTCTCCTTCTTCTAAATTTTTTCCCCCTTCAGGCATCACTTCTCATTCCTCTAACCCATCATTATCCTTTACCTCATTAAATTGATTTTCTAAACTTTAAGTAACAACAATCTGGTTTAAAAGATTTGTCTTTTCCTTTATTAAATGTTCTAATTTTTTATTCTCTGAGTTCATCCCCTATTCTTAATTCTGGGGACTATCTTTTTTTAAATTAGGATCTTTATCTCTTATTAAATTTAGGATTTCATCCTCTTCAGTTGCAGAAACTTTATCCTCTTCTGTGCATGGGTCTACTAAAACTTCTTGATTCTTTCCTATCTTTCGATAATCATCTTTTATCTTCCATATTTTATTTTGTTGAATCTTAATATTTTTCCCTTCCTGGACATTTCTAGGATGTGTTCTACCTCTGTTGGGGAAATTCTTGACCCAATGCCCCTATTTCTTGCACGCATAGTAGGAGTTTGGCAAATCTTCAAAGACAATCTCTTGGGTTTTCTTACCAAGCTTTGAAAATAATTCCACTTTTTTTGGGAGATGGTTCAAGTGTGCCACTATAACATAAATTTTGGCACTTTGGAGTTTAGTTCTTGAAGCCATGGCATTATCCACTACCACTGACTCACCAAATGAACTAGCTATTCCATTAAAAATATCCTCATGCCAGAATTCTAAAGGAAGACTAGGAAGTCTAGCCCATATAGGGGTAGTTAGGAAAAAAGAATCTGATAAATCCATATCTAGTTCCCATTTTTTGATTGTAAGAGAGCATTTTCCAAAAGACCAAGGCCCTTCACTAATAACCTTATTTAAATCTTCCTTACAGTTGAAAATAAAAGAGAAGAAACCATTCACCATTGGTGCAATGTCAACATCTCCACGTATAGTCCATTTCTCTTTTATCATATTTTTGAGTGATTCTATATTTGGTCTAGCTCCTAGAAACTTACCCACTAGAGTGAGTTCCATAGATGACACTGAGAAATCAAGTAAAGGATCTGGGATAAAAACTTGAAACTCACCTTTCTCCTAGCATGATTTAGATGTCACCGGTGGAAAAAGGGATTTCCCAGTTGATTTTTTCCCAAACAATGACGACTAGGTCCTTTGTTCAAGGGCCTCTGTCTGTCTTTTAGAATTATTTTCCTTTTTATATTTAGCATTATCTTTCACTTTCTCCGTGTACTATTCTAACACACTATTCAATGGGGGATTTCTGACCCTACTAGAGAGCTCATAAACAAATGAATCCCTTCCTTTGTCAGCATCAATCGATAATCTTGACCCTCCATATTTTCCTTCTTCCTCTGCTATTCTCCCAGGGTTTGTCCCTCCTGCCAGATTCTCCTCGGTTCTTTTCCCGCTCATTTTAGATTCAATACACTTGATATTGTTACTCTCGAAGAGGTATATACAAATATATCTCAATGTTGCTTACTCAACAAATGATATAACTCTACAATATCTCTTACTTTTATCTCTTAAAAAAAATACAAACCATACACTCTCTTGCATATAGAAAATGGCCTCTCAATCCTTTATTTATAGCTTTCCAAATGACCTTTGGAATTAACCCTTTATGACTCTCCAATCATCAAGGAAAATGGTGTCAAACTTGTATCACCATTTGTATCCTTGGATTGGAAAAGTGATATGGTGACCCTTCATAATAAAAATCATCATTTCCTCTTTTGTCTCTATCGTGGTGACTATTCATATTCTTCAAAGTGTCCCTTCATGGAAAAATACAGCATACCCTCTTTTGTCTTCACATGGTGACTCTTGGAATTCCTCAAGATGATTCTTCATGAGAAAATGCATCCCATTCTTCTTTTGTCTTTTACCTCATGACTCTTTTACTTCTCCATGGGCCCTCTTTTGACTTATATGCAACCAAAAATATATTCATTAATATTAAATAAATATTAGCACACATTAGCCAAGATATGAATATTAAAAACACCATTAAATACAATGGGGCCTTTATCACCAATAATAATGGACATTTGAAATCAATGACAATATTTCCAATAATATGTCAAGGATAACACACAAAAAATATAATTTGGAGTTTAATTTTCTATGAGTTATTTAGATTTTAGTGTTTTTCATAAATTCTCTCTATAGATCATAATTCAAGGAATTTTTCTAATTTATTTACATTTATAGAAGTATATGGATGGATTATATTCTTTGTAATTTCTAAATTGAGGTCAACATAAGTACAAAAATATTTGGTAAATTTTGGGTCAAAAGTGTTGTTGATGTATATCTATGTTAAGGATATAATGTAAAAAATAGAAACACTTCTCAGTTTATAGTGTAGGTCCTAGAAGACCTTAGGGATTGATTTGATTTTTTTGGAATGATTATGTGGCTACCACCTTTAGTCTATAAGTAGACCTTGTTATATGGATAACATTACCTTAGTAGTGACATAATCTATCTAAAATTTATCATCATCATTATGATATAAATTGATTCATATTTTGCCAATTTTGTGCCCAAGCTTTAAATAAATGGGTTAACATTTATAGTGAGCATTAATATAAGGTGATTCATGTTTAAAATTTTTCAAAAAAAGAATTAGGGTAGAGAAAAAAAATGGTTGTCTTGCAACAACAAAGACCAATACATTTACTTTAGTTCTTTCTGATAGTAGTGCAAAGAAAACTAACATTCATGATATTTTAGTGATAGAATAAAATTATCATAAATGAAATGGTGATTATGGGTAAATAAAGTGAATATATATATATATATATATATATATATGCTTTAAAATGACTATCCATGATAAATTACCTTAAGCACATTTATTTTTAGATTAGAAGAAAAACAAGACACACATAGACAAATTTTGTTAGAATAGTAGAAAACACAAACTAATAGAATGCATTGAAAACACTACTATCAAATTTAACCATTAGATAAATGAAACCCTCTATCATTTGAAAAAATTGAGAAATAATAAAATGTGAAATCAATAAAATAATGAACAAATTACTAGAATTTCTCTCTCTATTTACATTAATTTCAAAAAAATCAATTATGAAATATAATTGAGGGGGAAAACCCCTTTATATGGGCCTTTTCATGCATAATATAGTTAAATTGGTTATAAAATAACCAAATACATGAGATATATTATTGGACATAGTCCCTCATTTCATAAAAACTAAATAATATTCTTGATTCAAAAAAAAGAAATCTTTTGCAATATATTGAGGGGAATTAGTACATGACATTCATCAAGAGAAAACCTAAAAAATGGGTATCTCAAATATTGAGGCACTAGGATTGGATCCTAATAATGTGGATGATGAAGAATCCTATAATGTATCCAAAGAATAAAAAATTCCAAGAGGACCTGAAGAGGAAGAATCTCTTATGGTGACCATCTATCAGATTCCATTTGTCCCTTCCATACCCCAGAGCATTTCTTGTAGTCATTTTTAATTAATCTCAAATATACAATTGTTTATTTTATAAATTTTATGGTGAGACTTTAAATTTCATCATGCTTTCTCAAGAGAGGTATTATATCTTCATTGATACCCATTACCTTTTCTATTCTTTGATTTGCATATGCTTCCAACTCTACCATCTCCTACCCAAATGTCACTCCTATGGCCACAATATAGTTCCTAAAATTAAAGATGAATTTTTTTATCTAGGATCTAAAATCATCCCTTGATGATAATGGAACCATCCTTGTTAACAAAGTGTGTGATTTCATCCTCTTTAAGTAGAGTTATAACTTTATCAACTAGTTGGGTGAGAGACTAGCACAAAGATCTCATGTCATCAATCCACTAGTTTAAATATTTCATTGTTACAATTATATAGGACTAAGTAATGCTAAAATACTAAAAGGGTAATAATTTCAAGTATTCAAATTGCTTCATTCTATTCAACTTGACCAAGTTGATTACCTTATTGTCATACATCCCATAGGTGTTCTATACCTTGAGAATATTTTTGTAGATTTCATCTCCTTTCACTTTGTACTGAGCTAATGTATTAAGGGTGTCAAACATAACCTCAACAACCCATTCTACCTTGGTGATGTTCTCATTCAATAATTTGACTTTATGTTATTGTTCCAACTCAATTTTTTTTATCGCATTCATTTCACTAACTTTGTGGTTACATCACCATATACCTTTAGAGCCAAAAGGGGAACCTCTTCATATTATTTCTACTAGCCAAGCCTAGATCTTTTCTTTTTGGTTAATTTAAATGGGGTTTCTCCATAATCATATATAATTGTCTTATTTGGATGATTTACCTTCCTTTTGGTTAGCCTGTTCATTTTTCAACTTTCTTGTCAAATTCCAATGAGATCTTCTATGGGTCTACTATAACCAAATCCTACCTCGACATTATGGCTAGTTACATTCCTTTTATCAAGGATTTATCTAAAATATCCACTGAGACTAAGTATATGGAGGTAATTATTGAGATAGTGTCAATCCATGGATGTTAGATGTTTAATAATGAATAGTGGAGGTGACGAGGATAAAGGCATAACTAGGTGATGAAGTGGGAAGTGTTAATTTTTTAGACAATGAATAACTAATGCTAGTGAGAGCACATGTTGGGAATAAAGGGACCTAGGGGATGAAAATCATAGGAATTTTCTTTGGTAATTGGGGACCTAGCCTAGGCATAGCCTTGGGAAAAATTGGAGGTAGACTAGCCATTATAGAGACCTTAGAAGTGGATGAAATAACTAAAGGGTTGATAGTGGGCAGGGGAATAGTCATAGACCTAATCATAGGTCTCATGAGGGGGATTTAGTGCATTATGTTCATATGATATAGTGTTGGGGGTTTCAACAATATACCTAAGACCTAGATACTTAAAAACATGGGAGGGAAATAAACACACTCCTAACTTGTCATACCTAGTTCCTCTTTGGTAGGAAGCAGAGAAGGTAATTTTGAGGTGGAAGCTATTGGTGTTGTATTCAGTGGTATTACTATCTCAATTGAATATGAAGGAGGAACCATCAAAGGATCTACTTATACTGAGGTAATATTTTGTTCTTGGGATGGGATGATGGATGTTGCTCCTAAAATAAGACCATGTTTAGTATGGTTTTCAATCTTATCTCTTCCCTTCTCTAAAGTAGGAGACAATGCTTTCAATATCCTCCAACTAAGCTGAGGTTTAGTTGGTATTTTCACTATATTATTATCAACATGAAATATCAATATAGATGCTCCTACCTAAGCATCTTTAGGATTGAAAATTTTATAAAAACTTGCATCTTTCAACCTGCCCTTATCCTATGTGATATTGACATCCTTCAATAATTGCTTCACCTCATGGTCATTGGTTGTATTGATGTATAAATTATCCTTATATTTTGTCTCATGAAGGTAGGTGATTATAATGGTTTCCCTATACTTGATGCAATGTTTGAATGTTATATTCTTTAGGTCCCATTGCCTATTGGCATCTCTATCTAAATCAAAAGTAGGCCTTTGAATGACAACATAAATGATAGAGTTATAGTTTTTAATTCAAAACCAAACAATGTTGTATAGTTGAGGATGATTCAATCCTCTCTTTTTTTTTTACACAATTTTTTGACCCTCATGAATAATTGAAATAAAATTTATTATTCATCTAGCTTGTATGGCACTATAATAGGAAACTTAAGGGGGGTTGTTTTGATTCAAAATATCCTCATCATTGTATTATATGTATAATCACTAAGAAGGGGGTGAATCAATGAGCCCAAATATTTCAATTTCAATTTCAATTCAAATCCTTTAAAACTATTATACAATCAATATATATCAACTTGATCAAGCAACATTAATAAGATATCTCATTTATTCAATGTATACACAAGATCAAACACATAGTTTCTATGGGAAAAAATCATGGGGAATAAAACCCAATCTCAATCCTATAACACATGGACTTATTTTCCTTTAATATATTAAAAACAAGAGACTAGAAAATTCCTTTAGACTAAAAAACCTCGATCAAATCCTCCTGACCAAAGGCCTTTAGTGAAACACCTGTTTCACAAGGAGTAATTACTCCTAAGGAAGATCAAGTCATTTAGATCCTCCTTTGAAGTGAACACCTCCACCTTATAAATATTTATTTAGCAACTTATTATGGATCTCTATTTTTCTAACCCCTTTACAAAATCTCTCTTTATCTAATACATGACTCTCACATAGGCTTGCCACAATCTCTATTCTTATTCACTCAGACTAACCTCATATGCACACAGACATCTTTACATATCCTCAAACAAAAAAAAACACTATTATTTCATCATAAATATGAATTTTAAGCTATACACATAGTCAAAAAATTGCTCTGCTCATCAATTCAACCAACAAGCACTACATATCCTCTTTTCTTCACTTCAATGTATACTCATCTCACACAATCCTTTCAAAAGTCTAGAAACCATCACATTTCATTTAAATATTTATATATCCTTCATGAATTATCAATTCCAAAATCTTTATTATTGGTCACAACACATGCCTTAACCCTTAAGGCATCTAACATGGGTCAAACTTAAGCATAACTCTCTTTCAAATAGGCCTAGGTCACCTTTTAGGTCTTATGATGACCCATTCACTTATTTGACACTTCTCTAAGAAAAAAAAAACACTATCAAACTCATGGAACCATGATAAATTATCTATGGTTCCTCCTTAAGTTCTAACAATTGTCACAATATCCTTTTACTTAAGCATAATTTTCTCAAATAACTCTATATATACACATTCATTATGAGTGAACACATAGTCAGTTTATAAACCTTTTTAAGTATTGGATATTATTTTTAAAAACTTAATAATACACATAGATGTTCATCATGGAGTCTAAACCACTCCCAAATATATAAATCATCATGATACATCAAAACAAAATCAAAACTATATCGAACAATCTTTTATGATCACTTGCAGAATAAAAATGAAAATAGTCAAATTTAAACCTTAATATGTTTGAATATACACATTTTAAAATATTAAAATATATATTTATATAGTATCCTTTTATTCCTCTAAAAAATCAATTTTTACATCATAAAAAAATTCTACATAGATTAGAAGATATGGCCCAAAAACCAAACATTGGTCTTTCTTTCAATAAATTCAAATATTTGAATTCAAATGGTCATAGTTAAACTTCGGTCATCATGTTTTCATAATATGTCCTAGATGATTATATAAAATACACAACATAAATATTTTTAAAAATTTAACTCATATTTCACCATTTTCCAAATTTTAAACTTTGAACACTTAGCCTCATCTCACATAATTTTGTAATCTTGATCACACATGCTCTATATATCTCTTCAATATTGCCCTTGCTTTAACAATGCTAGACAACTATCACTTTCACCTCTTGACTTTAATATTAATACCCAATCATTTTTTATTTTTATAATAATCTCAATATTTATCTCTACTCAATTTTATACATCAAACACTTGGCACCATCTCATTACATCTTGACATCTTGGAATAAACACGCTCTATCAATCTTTTGTATGTATATCATTATTTATCTATGTTAATAATTAGAAACCTTAAAATAATATCAATCAATACACAAAATTAGATAAATTTTTATTACCACCCATGATCTATTGTATCTCCATTTATTTTTATTCATTAACATCATGCAAAATATACTAACTATGGGTACCATTGTTATCTAACTGGAAGGCCAACTTTGCACCTCGACAAATATTGTTGTGCTTAGATGCATGATCTAAAGTTTGGAAAATATGATCTTTTCACATAGTATAATCCAATAATTTATCAATATTATCTTGGAACACTTGTGTGTGTAAGATATAATTCCATTAATTTGCTCACTCAGTTTTTTCTGCCATAGAGTAAGCTATGTCGAGAACTACCTAGAAGGCCAACTTTGCACATGCATATCTTTTGATCTGCTTCATCGCATGACCTAAAATTTAGTGAATATAAACTATGTAAATAACCAAACAAACCCATATGGTTAAAATTGTTTTAAAAATTGACATGTGTGATATATGCCATCATCAAACTTCTTACTCAGCTCTTTCTTACCTCATGTAAAATTGGTTAAGTATGGGAAAACATTGTCAAACTGCCTGGCATCCTAATTTTGCACTTAAATATATTTTGTCTCAGTTATTCACATGAACTTATATTTATTACATAATATCTATGAAAAATTTTGATCACAACCATATAACCAACTCCCCTTAACTCATCCACATGTGGCAATGGTGATGTGAGCAAACTACCTACTTAGATTTTCTACCACTAGACACAAAATGTTTGGATGAAAATAATGATCAACCAAATGAAATAAACTCATACACATAAGCATCTAAGAATATAAAACCTATTATAGGACAACTTTCACATTATCAATACTTCAAACTCATCCCTAATCATTTCTAAGTAGTCAAACTCTGAAGATCAACTAAGCCTACTTCAAGCATACTAGGATAAGCATATTGTAAACTTTATCATTATCACATAGAATATCAAGTCACTTCATCCACTCACATATAAACCTTCATGACATCACCATGAAATCATTCAAAACTCTAAAACAATCTCCCCCTTTATCATTGATGTCAACAATAATCTTATATCAATATATAACTCACCTTTCTTCTATCTCTTCAAGCACTCTCACAATCGAAACTTTATCCCCCTTTGACACAATGACAATGTGGGTACCTACTAATATTTAGGACCTAAAATTACTACCATCAAGAGATGAACACATTATAAATATGATACAAACCCCGCTATCTTGAGCCTACTTCTTCTTTGCCTTGACAACTTCCTCTTACCATATGCCAACACTCTCTTCAACTAAGTACTAAAAATAATGAATAAATAACACATAAAAACACTATAATCTGATGAAACTCACCAAGAAACATATATGAATAACTCCCCCTAATATATCTAAGAAATTACATCACTTGAACATCTTCAGATCTCCACACACCATGAAAAACCCCCATATATGCTTATTATCATTCTCTCTCAAACCACCTCGAGGACCACCAACAAAAATTCATGCCACTCAACAAATAGGAAACATGTAATAAACCAATTGGATAGCTTACCTTGAAATATTAATACCATTCTCTTTTGGAAAAACTAAAGAAAAACACTCTTCTTCTTACTAGACATGTCTAGTCTCCTTTTAGCCATGCTTAAAACTTTGTAGATCCCAAAAAATTTAGTAGACACACCATCAAGACCTAAAAATTCATATTTGGAGAACTCTCATATGCTCCCTCAATAAAACCAATTTTATGCACCTAGCTCAACCTTTCAAACATACTTCTTTCACAAACTTTCTTGCCAATTAGGCCTCCATCTTGATAAAAACATAAATAATTTTAAAACCACAAACCTTAAAATCTATATGAATCTTGATTTGAAAATCCATTTTTCCCATTCAACCTATTAATAAGCCTCAAAATTCAATTCACAAGGTAAACCACTTTTCTAGCATAACCCAAAACCTTATAATCTTAAAATAAATAGAGTTAACAAACCTCCTTCTAGTCAATTCATATACTTGAAAGCTATTATACACCTAGATACAACCATTAGACACTTATGGACCAGGATTTGAGCTTCCTCATTTTTGAAAACCCATACATCCTATAACCCAATTTAAGCTTGTTTACCCTTAAGCCAAAATTGAGAAAACCAAGGGTACTCAAAAATCTTCAATTTGACTTCAACATAAGTTCAAACCACAAAAAAACTTGGAGAAATATATAATAAGGTTAATAGACCATTCTCATCATAAAAATCTTCTTGATAGTTCATCAATCTCATTCTGTTACCTAGAAATACCCATTTTGAACCTATACTATATCTCATTTACAAACCTTTGGAACAAGCTCATAAACTTGTTATTCCATCTTAGCTAAATACCTAAGATCAACACAATTATCTATATATATTGTCATTATGATCTTGAGCACACAAAATTTCTTCTCCACAAGAAATATGTCTCTTAAGCATAGCCCAAGACATCCTCAAAACCATAATTCTCTAAAATAAAGTTAAGCCAATAGTGGCCCACATCTCCTTAGTAACCATTGGAATCCTCTTATAGTTGTAAGAATTCTTCTTCTTATTCTTCTTCTTCTTCTTAGTCTAAACTATGACAACTCATTCCTTTTCTATATCACTCTCCTTCTCTTCTAAGATAAAAATGACAACACATGGAGTAATTATGAAATCTTGACATACCTTTTCATTTGAAGAATCAACCTTGTAGTTATGAACCTCATCACTAGGCCCTAATAATAGATTTTATTTTCATTAATCTTACTTAATTAAAGTAGGATGTTCACTTAGATCCATACATACCTCAGAACTAGCTTCAATCAACACCTTGGTCTTCTCTTTGAGTATATTTTATTTATTCACAATAAGATAAAAAAATAATTACCTTGTCACTCTTCAAATTTTTAGTCATTATCCACCATATAAAATAGATTACTTACACCTAATGACTCATACCTACCATATTTGATTTATAACTTGGCTTCTTCCTTGTGCTCTTACAGCCTGATTGAACTTATTTTGTCTTAATGGCCTTTGCTTGTAGCACCTATCAATGTGACTAATCTTCTCATAGTTGTATAAAACAATACTCCTTAATGTAAACTCATCTTTTATTACCATGTTTAGACAAAAACTATCAACGTGTCCAATGTCATGATAACGGAAATAAACTACTCTTTTTGAAAAAGACTTACCTTGCCTTACTTTATTTTAACAATGCTTAACAAAGTATCCATTATTAAGATATTTGAAACACTCAACCATGATTATAAATTTTGATTGATGACCCCAATCTTATTTCCATGAAAAATAATTTCTAATGGGTCTCTTTAATTCTTTAGCTCTATGCTCGAATTGATTACAAGTATAACAGTAGATATTGAAATTTACATACCTCATTGCATTTGGTTGTCTAATATAATTTGTATTCATTCTATCAGCACCTTCATTCCTTGTCTAATGATTTTTATTCAAAGGTTGACCCACCTTAATCTCATTAAAATTCATATCATCTTGAGAATTAACGTTGGGATCTTCATTAAAACATAATCCAGATCTGTCACTAGTTGAATTCTGACTCTTTATGAGATCATCCATATCATTAGAAGTTTTATCAAACTTGAAAAATGATTTCACCTTGATTTTAGACTTATCTAACTCATCTTTCAAAGACACACTCTTAGAAACATACCTTGATCATTCTTCTTCCTTGGCTCTTAGAGTTTCAGACATAGATTCTAACTTAGAATTAAGAAACATGTCAACACCATCATGATCTCTAGAGTCTTCAACCAATCTTGCCTCAAACACACTGAATTGTTCTTCATAGTCTTTAAGTTTATATTTCATCTTATTATTGATCTTATTCTCAATATTTAGTTCTTCAAGATCATTTGTCAATCTAGTTTCATAGTCCACCTCATATTCATCATCATTTGTATCACTCCAAGTAGACTCCTTTTAATGTGAGCAACTTCCTTCTTCGATCATGAATAAGGATTCATCTTCAACAATACCATAATATACATTGAGTCACTAATTCACTCTCATATAATGATCTACAATATTCTTTGGTGTAGAGACTCTTCTTATCTTTGAAGTACTTTTTATTGTCAAACCTTTTGAATCCATTTTTGATTTTATTAGTCCTAAATGATCTCTTTCCATAATAATGACCTTGATCATACTCTTCATCATCATAATTCTTATACTTATGAGATAACTTATTATAAAAATATCCTACCTCTTCATAATTGAATAATTTGAGGGGTATTTTACCCTTATACTTGCTTGAACCTATTTTCAATTTCCTTAAAATGAAGGCAATTAGCTCATCCTCATCTATATCAGAAATGTCATCCTTCTTGGGTTTCTTACCTTGAAAATTATTATTTGGATTCAAATTTTTCTTGAATGTTTCTTATTTATTTGGTGTTATATCATCATTATTCCTCATCTTATAGGTAGTTAAGGTGGAATGTAATTGATCCATCTTCAACTAAGTAAGATCATGACTTTCTTTTATAACAAATACTTTTGGATCAAACTTGAGGGATATACACCTTAATAATTTTTAAACTATTTTAGAATCTTCAAGGTTCTCTCTAAGACCTCTGATGATGTTCACAATCTCATCAACTCTTTTTATAAAGGATGCCATAGAATCTTCTTCCTTCATATTGAAACTTTTAAATTACCTTCTATGAGTCTGTAATTTAATAATCTTAATATTTAAATATCCTTAATAAATTATTTACATTTCATTCCATATATCTTTATCATATTTATAATGGATTAATTTGGTGAATTTAGTCTCTATAAGACCACAACTGATGACATTCACTTCCTTATAATTATTTTTGAACATCTTCTTATCTATATCACTAGATCGAGTAGTAGGAACAACATAACCATCCAAAACAGATTTCCATACATCAAATCCTAGGGACATGATGTAGGTCCTCATCCTTGCACTCCAAAAAATATAGTTGGATCCATTAAACATTGGTTCTTTCCTAGTAGATAAACCTCCTTGATGACTACCCATATTTTACCTTAGGTCACCTTCAAGTTATCAACCCTTTACCAAAGGATCTACTCTTATACCAATTGTTAGAGGTATAATCAGAGCCTTGATATTTTAATTTCAATTCCAATCCTTTAAAACTATTATAAAATCAAAATATATCAACTTGATCGAGAAATATTAACAAGAGATCTCATTCATTCAATGCATACATAATATCAAACACATAACACATAGTTCCAATGGGATACACTCATAGGGAATAAAACCCACTTTCAATATTATAACACTTCGAATACTTTTCCTATAATATATTAGAAAAAAGAGACTAGTCAACTCTATTAGACCAAAAAACATTGATCAAATCCTCTCGACCAAAGGCCTTTTATGAAACACCTATTTCATAAGGAGTAAATGACCCTAAGGAAGATCAAGTCCTTTAGACCCTCATTTCAAGTGAATAGCTCCACCTTATAACTAATGTATTCAACACATGATGATGGATCTCTATTTTTATAACCCCTACACAAACTCCCTCTTTATCTCATACAGACCTCTCACATAGGTTTACCACAATCTCTCTCTTTCTTCACTCAAACTAACCTCATATACACACATAGACCTCTTTACATATCCTAAAACTAAAAGATCACTATTATGTCATCATAAATATGACCTAAAATTTATAAGAATAGTCAAAAAACTATTATTCTCATTAATTTAACCAACATGCACACTAACTATCCTCTCTTCTTCACTTCATTACATACTCCTCTCACACAAGTTTTTTATAACTCTAGAAACCATCTCATTTGATTTCACTATTTATAGAGCCTTCATGAATTATCAAGTCTAAAATATTTCCTATCATTCATAACACATGATTTCACCCTTAAGGCATCTAACATGGGTCACACTTAAGCACAACTCTATTTCAACTAGGGCTAAGTCAACTTTTAGGTCCTATGATGACCCATTCACCTCTTTGACACTTATCTAAGAAAACTAAGAGCACAATAACATTATATATATATATCATGAAACCATGAAAAATTATCTATAGGTCCTCCTTAAGTGCCAAAAACCATCACATTACCCTTCTTCTTAAGCACACTTTACTCAAATAACTCTCTATACACACAATCATTATGAGTAAACATAAAATTAGTTTATAAACCTTTGTTCATATTATATATGATTGTTCAAAACTTAATAATGAGCATATATGGTCCTAATAGAGTATAAAACACTCTAAAATAGATAAATTATCATGAGACATTTAAACAACATCAAAACAAGCTTAAACAATCTTCTTCGGTCACTTGCAGAACAAACATGAAAACAAATCAACTATGAACCTCAATTATTTGACTATAAACACTTTTAGATATTCAAATATATATTTATGTATTTACCTTGGAGTCTTATAAAAAAAATATTTTTACACAATGGAAAAATTCTACATATATCAAAAGATGTGTCTCAAAAACTATACATTAGTATTTTTTTCATTAAATTCAAATATTTGAATTAAAATAGTAACATTTAAACTTCAACAACCATGTGAAATATTTCCTTATTTCTTAGATAAAATGATCATCATATATCTTCTTTAAAATTTAAATCATATTTCACCACTACCTAAATGTTAAACTTATAACACTTGGCCTCATCTTGTGAAATCTTGTAATCTTAATCACACCGCTCCATCGATCTCTTTGAGATTATCCTTACTTTAAAAATTATAGACAATTATCACTTTGAACTCTTGAATTTAATATGCACCATTGATATAAGTTATTATAAACACTCACTCACTATTTATCCTTGGAATAATTTTTTTCTTTATCTCTTCTCAATGTTAAACATCAAACACTTGGCGCCATCTCACTACATCCTGACATCTTGGAATAAACATGTTCCATCCATCTTTTATACGTAGCTCAATATTTATCTATGTTAATCATTATACACCTTGAAATAATATCACTCAATATGAACCATTATATAAATATGTATGACTTCCCATGAGCTATTGGATCTCCATTTGGTCTTGGTCTTTAACATCGTGCAAAATAGACTAAGTATGGGGACCATTGCTATCCACTTGGAAGGCCAACTTTGCACCTCAATTAATTTTGTTATGATTAGATAACGGACCTTAAATTTGGATCATATCACTTCCTCACATAGGATAATCCAATCATATATCTATATTCTCTTGAAACACTCATGTGTTTTAGATATAATGCCATTAATCCACTCACTCACATTTTTCTTCCACAGAACACACTATGTCAAGAACTACATGAAAATCCAAATTTTCACCTGAATATATTTTAATGTGCTTCATTTCATGACCTAAAATTTATAAAATATAAAATAGGAAAAAAAAATAAACAAACCAATATGATCAACATGTTCTAAAACATCCACATGAGTGAGATATTTCATCACCTAATTACTTATTCGGCTCTTTCTTACCTCATGAAAATTTGGATAAGTATGGAAAAATACTATCAAACTACTGGGGAGCCCAAATTTGTGCTTACATATATTTTTTATCTCTTAGTGCATAAGATCTAGGAACAAATTTGATCACAACCATACGATGAAATCGCCTTGACTCATCCACACATGACAATGGCGACATCAAAAAACTACCTACTTAGATTTTATGCCACTAGACCTAAAATGTCTATATGAAAACAATATTCAACCAAATGAAATATACTCATACACATTATTAATCAATGCATATAAAACCTCTTATATGACCCTTTCATATGATAAATACTTTAGACTCTTCCCTAATCATCTTTATGTAATCAAACTCTAAAGATCAGCCAAGCCTACTTCAAGCATACTAGGATAAGCATAGTGTACACTTTGTCATTGTCACTTAGAATATCAATGAACTTCGTCCACTAACCTAGACACCCTCATGACATCACCATGACATCATTTAAAACTCTTCAACATACTATGTAATCTATGCAGTATGAGTAGGCTCATAGGGTGCTCAGTGTTTCTCTAATTTCCTCTAATAGTCTAAGTATGGGACTCTCATGTATTTAACTATACACAATAGGATATAAATGTTCAATAATTTACCTCTTATCATATTTGTACTTGTATACTCTAACCTTAAAAAAGGTGTGAGGCACAGTTCATTTCATTTTGGGGTCCCAATTAGTGAACTATGAGAACTTTTGGGTCATGCAGATGGCATCCAATAGGTAGTAAATCTTGTAGAAATTATCCTCTTAGTTTTACATGACCTTTTTGATCTGTGCTACCAAGTTATAAGATATAATTTCTCCCAAAGGGGGAGTCTTTACATCATCTATTATCATAGATAAAAGTGCAACTCACTTCTCATTTACATGGTTGGTGTCTTCGACAACATGTAACGGATTCATCATGGCCATTCCCATTAACACTCCTTTCCTAAGTTAGGTGATGGGGATTTTGTATATTTTTATTTTGCATACAAATTTTTCCTTGTTCTCATCCCAATCTCTCAAAACCTCCCTAAAATCATGTATTTAGACCCATCAAGTCAAAATTTCCTGATTGTATACCATCTCTCATTTGGGTAGATCTCAATAAACCTAAAAGTATATCTTAGATATGAAAGAAATTTTATGACCCACATTCAAATATTTAATCATATTGTTAACATACATATACTAAAGAAACATGTAGTAGACTAAGTCTACATAGGGGATTACTTATAGGTTTGATTCTACCTTGTGCAATCTTGCATATTTGAGCATCATAATGTCTAACCTATCCTCTACCTCATTGGAACCTTATTCACCATCCATGTCTCAATCTAAATTATTTTCTAAATGTTATAAAAAGTCATTATAGTTTTTATATTTGATAGCCAATGCAATAGAGCTTAAATTGGTATTCCAAAAGATGATATTTGTTTTAAAGGAGTAGAGGAAAAAAACTTTTTCCTAATTTTTAGATTTGAATGTTTTACCTTTAACCATGGTTTCAAATTCTATGAATGATGAGATTGTAGATTGATTTAATGGTGGAATAATGCATATAAGTCTTTAGGAAGTTCAAAAAATGCTTCAAAAAACTTAGTAAGTAACAACTAAATGTGAACCTAATACTTTGAGATGGAAAGGTTTAAAATCTAAATTCAAAATTTTAACTCAAAAATATGATTCATAAATGCAAAGTATCTTTAATTCACTTTGACTTAAAGTCTAGGTGACTCTTCAATTTTATTCTAGAAGATCGAAAAATTCACTTTGAGGAATCAACCAATCACTATGTTTTATTTATCCATGTGGCCTATCATCATAGGATTTAATTTTTTATTAAAGTGGATTGGATTTATACTAAAAAATATTCCCCATTATCATTTAATTCATACCTATAATTGGTGGTTTATAAATAGTTACACACCACCTAGGTACTATACTTGACATGTCCTCAACACTTGGCACATTTTTTAGGACTTTATCCTTCTATTTCAAATATTGTATTATCTAGGTGGATTTCACGACACTCTACTAAGTGCCATTTATTTATTAGATCACTATTTTCTAATTTTGTGTGTCTCAACCCCTTTCATACTTTGGTTGATGTGACCTTGGGACCTTTATTGGTTTGCTAAGTGTAAAGCCTTCATAATCTTGTATTGTCATGGGGATTTTTTGAAAAAAATTCTAATGGACCTAACTACTATGAGACTTTACTAAGTGTCACCTTTTGATTTGATTGTGTAGTCACTAGGTTTTAAAAATTATTTAGATGTCACTATTTCCATGAGATAGGGGTCCATGTGTCCTTATATTATTAGTCCCAACTTTTGGGTGGATTATACATAACATCTAGCTATCCAAACTTTAGTGACTAACTACCAGGTGTTATCTTGTCATGTAATCACAGTATTGAGAGATTGAAATATTACACATTATTATTATGGGGAATAAAGATGATACCAAGTGCCAAGTGACATGATATGATAGGGTGAATTTGTCTCAAGACTTTAGAAGGTAACCAAAGACTTTTAAGGTTGTGACTAGGCATCATGTAGTGTGTTTTGATTAAGTTGTGACCCTTCTTTTAACTTTAAATTCTTTGAATGAGTGTCAAGTGGCATGTTATTATTGGGCCATTAGGTCACAAAATTTTTATCTCTATCTTTAATTTTAAATTTATGAATGAGTGTCAAGTGACACAATATGATAGGATCATAGGGTCATGAAACTTTTAAAAAATAATAGGGTCTTTGGAAGGATATGACTAGGTGCCACATGGTATGTTTTGATTTATTTAAGACCCCTCTTTGAACTTGAAATTCCATGATTAAGTGACAAGTGACACATTTTGATTGGTCTATTGGGTCACTTAGTTTTCAAATTCTAAATACATACAACAATGTTTAGAATTTTATGTGGCTAAGTGACTAGTGTATGCAACACTACCATGTGTCAACTAAAACTAAATTGACATCGAGTTCCTACCAAATTAAAAGGTGAAAAAGTTATCAAATCATGAGATAAAAAAGAAGGGATAAGCCTAAATTTCTAAACTTTGGGTATGAAATCTGACTTTGACCCTAGTTTAAAACTTAAATTGAAGGTATGTCATAATATCAAATATGAATTTTGACATAGCTAAAGTTATACCTTAATTAATCAACTTTGATTGGGTTCTAAGGATCATACCTTGGGTTCTAAAACATAACCCCTTATAATAATAATTCTAATTAAACCAAATCATTAGAAATATTAGCGTATTATTTATCAATGAAATTTTTTAAAAATTACTTCACTAGTTATTTACCATGGACTAACTAAATTTATATCTTTCAAGTTATAAAAGGGGGTCTTAGTACTATGATTCCAATGGTAAGGTATTTGTTTGTGTGAATGACCCAAATTTTTCATAGGGTCCCCATTTTTAGGAAAATGGGGCATGTTGATCTTAACAAGTTATAATAAAGGTCAACATTATCAAGACCTTTTATGGCAGGGTCATAAACTAGGGGCCAAGGAAAGGGTGTTGAAAATATATGTAAAACTCCTCATAAGGATTATATGGAGTCAGGAGGGGGATTTATTAGATCCTTTATACTGAGGTTCTCTGAGATAGATCACAAATTGATCCAACTTGATTATAGTGTGGAAGACATTCAAAGTGATATGCAAGGCATACAATATGATATGAAATCCATACAATCTAGTTTAAACAATATCATGATGGATTTATAAAACAATTAGCCAAATCATAAAACTATCACTATTATACAACCCCACCATGGTGGATCTCCCAACTAGCCTAATCTAAATACAAATATCTTGTCATAAAAGAACCTGTTACTAAAGGTAGATATGCATAAATTTGATGGAAAGGATCCACTCAATCAGATCAACCAAATGGAGATATTTTTTTATTTTCATTAGATCCCATGTGGACAAAAGGTTACCCTAGCATCATTGTATCTATAACCTAAATAATTCATTTGGTATTGATGGTTGTGTGCTCAAAATAAAAAGATTGATCTCAGTGTCACTTGGTTAGTTTTTACAGAGGAGCTACAATTACACTATAGTAATAGTGTGATAGAGAATTAATTCATCTAATTGGAAAAAAATTTATGGACTTGATTAGTCAAGGATTATATTCATCATTTTCAAAACCTATCTTTACATGTGGAGATAATTTTTGATGAGAACCTAAATGACCTATTTTTGGGTGGCCTCAAGGACCACATTCAACATGAGGTACACATGATTAATCCTTTTAAGTTTTATAATTATATTATTATGGCATGCAGGGTAGAGTAAAAATTCATAGATAATAAGAGACAACCATTCACTCACTTCAAAGATCATATCATATCAATACCATTATTTCCTCCACTTACCAGATTGATCCCTCAACAAATTAAAGCGAATCATGCAAAAGGATTATGTTTTAGTTGTGACAAAAAGTGGAGTAAAGGACATAAATGTGCTCAAAATAATTTATTCTACATTGAGGGATCTAATTAAGATGAAAAATAGGATGGCACCTCTAATTATGATAAGGAATAATTAGAGGAGGTACCTAAAGATTCCTAACTTACAATCTCTTGTCATTATTTTAGGTATTAGTAATCCTCAAAAACATAAGGTGGTAGGTTTCCTCAAGAAATACAAGGTGAAAATTTTGAATAAATAATGGAGTAAACATAACTTCAACAACCATAAGTTGGCCACTTGATTGAACTATTTCATTTACCCATCACCAAAATTTCATGTCATGATTGTAGATGGTGGAATGGTTAATTGTTTAGGGAAAATCCATAGTATTAAGCCTGTTATGGGTAAGTACAATCTATATTATCCTATTTTTGTTATTCCCATGGGTGGTTCCATTATTTAAGGTGTCTAATGTCTCAAAACATTGGGTATAATTGAGATGAATTTAAAGGAATTATTCATACACTTTCATTCTGAATGAGGGAATATTGAACTACATAGATTAAGGGGAAAATATCCATAATTGGTTAGTTAAAATTAGATGGAAATCATGCTAAGAAAAGGGGAATAAGGATTTATATAATGATTATTTTCTATATAAGTTCAACCCACAAAACCATATACACATCTTGATCTACAAATGATTCTCAATGACCAACTATTTATTTTTGGGACATGCTACAAGGACTACCACTAAAAAGAGAACATGAAAATTCCATTCAACTAATTATAGGGAGTCAACCACAAAAATCATACTGTGTGTGTGTGTGTGTGTGTGTGTAGAATATTGAAATAAAAAATATGGTCCATGATATGTTGGAGGTATGGATCATCAAGCACAACTATAGTGCATATTAATCACCAATGGTCTTGGTGTGCAAGAAGGATGACACATGGAGGATGTACCCATAATATAAAGAACTCAATAAGTACATCATAAAATATAAGTTTACTATTTTAATGATTGATGATTGACTTGATGAGTTACATTTTGTTATTTATTTAAAAAAAATGGATCTTCATTGATGGTACCATCAAATTAGAATCATGGATGAATATGTCCATAAAATCACTTTTAGAAATCATAAGGGCCATTATGAATTTTTGGTAATTATATTTGGTATTAAAAATGCACCATCTACTTTTTAAGCTTGATGAACACTATTTTTAGTGGTTTTTTAAAGAAGTTTGTGTTAGTTTTATTTGACAACATAATTATTTATAGTAAGACATGGGAATCACACTTATAACATGTGAAACAAGTGTTGATAGTTTTGGAGTAGGATCATATTTATGTGAAGATATCCAAATTTACTTTTGTAGTATAATAGGTAGACTACCTAGGTAAAATTATCTCCCATGAAGGTGTCCAAGTTGATCCTTAGAAGATCAAAGCTATGGTGGAATGACCAATGTCCAAAACTCTCAAAAACCTCTGAGGGTTCCTAGGACTAACATGTTACTACCAAGGATTTGTGAAAGGTTATGTAAACATAGTATCTCCACTCACTAAATTTCTAAATAAGGATACCTTCCAATGGAATTATCTAGCCACTAAAGAATTTGAGAAACTAAAATTAGATATGTGCACCACTCTAGTTTTGGCTACACCATACTTATCAAAGATGCTTAATGTTGAATGTGATGCATTTGGATTAGATTTGGGAGTAGTAATAATGTAGGAAGTAAGACCACCTTAATTTTAGAGTCATCAAATCAAAGGTAATAATCTATAAAACTTTTCTATGAAAAATAAATGATGTCTATTCTTCATGCAATCAACAATATAGGCTCTATCTGATGGGTAGACACTTTAAGGTGAAAATGGATCATGATAGTCTCAAATAATTTTTTGAGCAAATATCATAATTTAAGGAATAACATAAGTGGCTAAAAAAATTATTGGGTTTTTATTTTAAAATTATATAAAAGAAATGTAAATATAATATAGTAGTAGATGCACTATCCATATGAGATACACCCATAGAAGCATTAATTTATGCAATGTCCATGTTACAAGTAGATTGGGTAGATGAAGCCAAGTTATAATGGGAGTAGGACAAGGATACATAGGTTTTGATTTAGAATATATATCAAGGTTCTATAGCCTCTAAATTTTTTGAATGGAAATGTAATTCCCCATGGTATAAGGATAGGTTATATTTGTGCAAATATTCATATCAAAAGCATAAGATTATTGCAGAGTTGTATGCATCTCCAAATTAGGGACACTCTAGGTTCTTGAAAACTTATCATAGAATCAATTTATAATTATTATAGGAAGGACTCAAGGGAGTTTTGAGGTCAATATACCCCCAATTTTGAAAAATGAGGACCCTTGTTCAATTTTGTAAATTGTGTTATAAATTGACATTAAAATTGATCAAAATTTAACTATTGAATATAATATTTTCTTCATCTTTCATTGAAATGACAACATATGATATTCATTTGAATTGATCTAAAGTTTCTAATGTTTAATTTTTATGTGTCTATGTGTAGATTTAATGGAGTCTTGTGTGAATAATAAGTGTCCAAGGCTCTATACATTAATGCTAATTTGACCTTTATTTTGACTAATCCTTAGAATTTTAATCAATTAATTTAATATATATTTAAATCATGTTAAAACCTTGGTCTAATATATTTTAGCCTAAGATTATTTAAATTAGATTAAAATTTGCATGGGTCAAATTTGTGTAGGAACATTTTGTTATGTCATAGACATAGTTTAATTTTTTTATCCTAAGGTTCTAGTCATGTTTTTCAACATGACCAAAACATTAGTTTAAATTTTTTTATGTTAGGTCCTTTATGTCCCAAAACCCCACCAAGTCTATTTTATTGTTCACATACAGTAATCAAGATGGGAGCATCTTACTATATTTTAAACTTAGTCTAAAGTTTTATCCTAAAGTTTTAATTATATTTATTAATACAACTAGAAGCTTAGGCTAGAACTTTATCCTAAGTTCTTTCTATTAAATGAGCCTTAACATAGTCTATTTTCATTGCCCATAGGAATGAATCAATGTGAGGGTGCCACATGGTGATATATCAAAGCTAAAATAAAATAACGATGGTACATAGACACCCACCTAGTTCAAAATGTCAAATAAATCACATCATGTTTGAGAGTGACAAGTGTCACCATATCGTAGGCAACTTAAATATATTATGATGAGCGAAGAGTCAATAAGTTAAGCAAAGTGGAGAATAAGGAATCATGTTTGATCTCATGGATTGAAATCAATGGAGTGTGTTGAAATGTATAATAAATATCTAACAGTGCAAAGAAAATTTAATGATTCAAGGTCCTATAGAAGAATCTTAGAGTGCAAAGTGACATGATCTTGATGACATGACAAAAAATCAATAACCCATATTTAGCCTGATAGGATCAAGTGGATCAAAACAGATGAAGAACATTGATCCATACAAAGGATATCCAAAAATGTAAGATGAAGCTAACTTTTCAAATATCCCTAAATGAATGCAGTAGTGACACATGTCATAATCATGATAAATGAGACAAAGATCAACCAATGGCATTCAACCTCTTGAATCAAGATCTATGGGGAGCAAAGATTTGATAATTAAATGAAATTAAATCTAAAAAAATAATACCACATGGCACAAAATCATTAAGTGATCGCATGTGTTTATAAGGATCATAGAAGACTTGTAGATATATAAAGTGACATGATCTTGAGAGTTGAAGTTAAGATCAATGGTCCATGGTAAAATCTAAGGCTAGCAGGCCCCATAGAAGATCAAAGGTGTGAATTTGATCAAGCCTTAGGATTTCACAATATGGTGACATGTGTACCTAAAGGAAAAATGGTCATATTTTATAAATTAATGAACATTTTAACATGATGATGACACATAAGTGAGATAAGTCATATGAAATATTTTGTGGACCCATAGACATGAAAGGTATAAATAAGAAATTTAAGTAAAATCTAAGGCACAAAGCTCATAATTTGAACTCCATTGATACCATTGAAGATCTTCATAAACCTCTAAAAAATAAATAAGCACACAAATTTCCCTAATTGTCCCCATATTCATTGGAATTGAGATGGGATAAGGTTTAATCCTTGTCTGCAATCCCATAATTCTATCAATGGTGACACATAAGCACATTTCAAAGGAACATATGGAATTGTATTTAACAATAGATTTTGAAGGTCTTATTTTCAAAGATACCAAGTTTGTTTTCTATGATTTAAACACATAAGAAAATAATTAGTCAAAATTATTCTAGATGATCGAGAATAAACTAGACCATTACCAAGTAAGAGGAGAAGAATCTCTCTACGAAGAGACTATACAATGACATCATATCAATTTAAATGACTAGTATCCATTACATAGTAGTGAAGCCTGAGGTACTCCACTACATTGACATTATTTCTCTGATTTTCAAGGAAATTAAGATATATAAGTGCATGATAATTAATGAACATAGTCTGAGAAAAGTTTATTATATTTTTGATATTGCATTTGAGTCATTTTATAAGTTTTCCAAATCCCAAATTGACCTAGCCTCTATCAAGTCTTGGGATAAAAAGTATAATTTGAATAATGTCCTATATATATGGTTGGATTTTGGGAACCAAGTATTTTTAGACATCAATAAGAACATCCCTATTAGCAAATTTAGACCTAAGGTCATAATGATAATGACAATGTTAAACAGGTTATGTGGAAAGGCAACCACTGCATATGTAAACCTAATATGGGTGCCCATAGTCTACTTTATAGTTTAAATGTAAATTATCCCCACTTTGGGTGAAATGATAAGTATCTCATTAAGTAGAAAAATTTGTGAAATTAGGCATAATAAAAAAATCTAGTTTTTCATGATGTCATATCTCTTAGATTCTCTTTGTGCAACAACAAAGATTCCAAACTAGAGAGAATGGTCACCTAGTGGAGCATAAACTATTTCAAAATATTATTATAAGTTATACATCTTAAAATATAGATACCACATTCAATTTGTATGTGACTACATCTACCCTACCATGAGTGAAGCTATAACTAGTATCCTAATGACAAGAATTATCCCAATAATTAAGAAATATGTTGAATTTATGGGAGATATATGGATATAGACAAACTCCACTATTATAAGGGTTGAGTGAACTCAAATTTATCCTCTAAAGCTACCTATTCATGTCCCTGATAAGTTAGCTAAGAAAGAGTTTGTATATTAGTTATTCCATGGCATAGATGGTCTCTAAAAGACCAAAATAAATGGACTCCTTCACAACATCCTAATAAAAATTGGAAGGACTGTATTCATATAGTGGGACAATATTAAATCTACATCAAAACATATATCATCCTTTACCTATAGATTGATGAGATCAAGAAATAGGATATTTATAGAAAAGTTAAGGAAAATTTGAAAAATAAAGGAATTCTAAATGTGACCTATGATCATGATCCTAATTCCTTTGATCCAATTTACACCAAAGCATCTTCTTATTTTAAATTCTTAAGGAGATTGAAATAACATAACCTAAATCCTAATTCAAGATTATAAATAAATAAATAAATGTATGATAGGTGGTAATTGGGTCCTAGGAAATATCATCTAATAAGTGGTGAAACTTCTAGACCTACTCTAGTTAATGCACAAGTAGAGACACAAAATCTTGAAGAGAATAGGCTTGAGGAAAGAATACCAGATGAAATCCATTCAAGTTAATTGGTTCATGAATTCCCCAATGTAGTAGAAAAATAATCACATTAAAAATCAATTCACATGATATCCCTCAAACCTAATGAGGCTATTGAGGATGCATTTGAAATATTATCCAGTGCTCACAAGTTAGATGATGAAGAAGACTAGGTTGAGAAAACAAAGGAATAGAAAGGGAAAGAAGTGGTATTAGACTTAGTTTCAGTTGACACCCCTAAAATCAAGGATAAGGTAGTCATTATTCTTAAATAAAAAAACACAAAGTGACTTTCACTAATCCTCTACGTAAAGCAAACTTATTCAGTGAATAAAATATAGTGTATGGTCCATAAATTCTAGAATGGTTCTTGTATGAACCTAGATTATAAAAAGTTCCTACTATGCATCATCCTTTGGATATGATGAAGGCTATCAACATTTTTGTGCATCAAAATCTTAAATGATGGATTACTACACTACAAGAAGAGGAAGTAAGGAGATTAGCTACATCAAGTAGTTCAGTAGCTCTATCACAAAAGGAGGTCCATATCCCACAAGTGACCCAGTCCTTAGTTGGGGTGAGTTTTGACCCATATATTTCTGGCTTACAAAAGGGTGACAAAGAAAAAGGTCATGATAGGAGGAGAAGAAATGGTATATCAAAAATTTGAAACAATGATTGGTTTGACTCAAAAGTAAAGGAAAAAATTAGGAAAAGATGATATTTTTGAGGAGGATGTTCTTGAATTAGCTTCCATTGTAAATATATATTTTATCTAGTCATAGTCAGAGTAGTTGTAAGAAGTTATCAAAGGCTTAGAACAACAAATAAAGAACTTGAAAGAGTAGTCTATTCTATTTATTCTTGAGAAATGATCAATATGTTTTAAGCCATTTTATATTATATGCTCAAATACTTAAAATAAATAAGGTTTAAACAAGATGTGGTCAGCCAACAGAGTACTATGGCCATGAACCAAGTGACTCAATGGTAGGATTCATGCAATAAAGTGAAATACTTGATCAATATTTTAATTGAAGACTAAATGCATGGGTCTAGGAGAGTTAGACTAGACCTTTGAATATTTATATGATCATATTTATAAAGAAGATCAAGGGTTTGAGAAGATGGTCCAAGATTTTAGAAGATCTTTCTAAGGAGGGAAAATGGTTTTAGACTAGAATGAATCATATATTGGCAAGTTTGATCATAGATCCAACTACACTCAGTCCTATTGGATTAATCATTGATGAATAGTTCAATAATATGGCTAATAAATTCATGCAATAAGTAAATAATCAAATCTAAGGTAGAATAAGAGTGAACAACAATATCATCTTAGACATGATCCTATCAACTTAAGAAAATACTAGTGATGATCAGAGCATCAAAGAAGCTTTGGGTAGGAATGACAAAGACTTTAGATGCCTGGAAGTTGAAGAAGATGAAATTTTCATGGAACCTACCATCAACCTCAATATAATTTATTGAAAACATGACAAGGAAATGAAGATCCTACAAGACAAATAAAAGACTGTAATAACAAAGGAAACTCAAAGTCAAACTACTTAACTTAAGAATATTCTCTTGTATAGGAACATGTATATTTTTTAAAAGGAATATTATTTTGTAAAATAATGTACAAATTTTTAAAGAACATTGCTTATAGGTTAGTCATTTTAGAAAGTGTTTATTTTTATAACTTTGTAGAAGGACAGTTATCCTTAAAACTTGTACAACTATCATTGGACATAAATGACTGACATATCTCCTTAGTTATCTACATAAGGAGATATTGTCATTTGTAAAAGTATGGGGAATATTTTAGAAATAAAACTTTATGAATATTTGGAGTAATCAATACAAGTAGAGAATTCTAAAAATATTATCTCATCTTTTTTATATGATTGCTATTATGGCTGCTCTCTCACTTGTTTAGTCAAATTTTTAAATTTGAATGGTTATTATGAATTATATATTTGAAAATTTAAATGCATTTCATTATCAATTAGTGCTAGTTTTATACTAATTGAAGGATCTTGTAGATATGCTAATGTTATTTTCGTATAGGAGTGAATCTTTAAAGGAAATCTAGTTCTTATTTGGATTATTTCATGTTATCATTAGATTTTTGCTTGATGTGTTATAGGAATTGAGATTATGCTATTTCATGCCATATATTGGTTAAGTACATATTTGGATGAAATTTGAGCTTTGTCATAATGTTTGGGTTGAAGATCAATAATATATTTATTCTTTAACTTGCCATTATTTTTGCTTATTTTTTTATCATTTCACTTTAGATTAGCTTCCATTGTAAATATAGATTTTAGCTTAGATTATAGATCTTAGATTTTGAGCATAATTCACTTCCCTTAGTTTAGATAATTTTCATTTTCATAGGTTAACTATTAGGCCACAATTATTCCCAACAACCAAATAGTTACATTATAAATTTTTGAAATTGTCCATGTGATTTTACTTTATTCCACCAAAGATATCAAGAATATCACAACCTAAACTCATGCAATGGATTATTTAAATCCATAATTGAGAAGTGTTTTCTAGATACTCTGAACCACCTATGATACACCTTTAGGCATCAAGAAGAACACATTCCATTGTTACTACAAGGAGGGCATTTAGCTAAATCTTTGTGAATTTGTAGTGTCTTTACTAACTTTAGTAAATTTTGTTCAAATATCAATGAATTATTTAAATATTTGTGTTTTTATTAGATAAATTGTGCAAAGATAATTGATATTTATGGTTTGAGACCAATATTTAGGATCATTTAAATGAATATTGCTATTCTCTAAGGATCCATGGTAAATTATTGCAAAGGTAGATTAAGCTTTTTAAATCTTCTATGTTTCAGGTTAGTGATAGTAATTTTGTCCAAATATTGATTGATTCTTTACAAATTCAAGTTCATTTAAACTTAGGAGTGTAAATATCATTCACATTCATTAATTCAGACATATCTTTGAGCTAATTTGGTTAAAGAGAGTTGTTCTATATTTAAATTTGTACAAAATTAGGTTAACATGCAAATATGATCATTGTTCTTTGTAAAGATAAGATTTACACGTCATATTTTGAATAGGATTGAAGGTTTACAAGTTGGAACTAGGAAGAATTAGGACTAAGTTGTGGTCTAAATTAGTATTACATCTCATTTCATTAGAAGTTCATAGGAAATAAATAATAGATAAAGGTAAGCAAAGGATTTCTAAATATTAGCCTATTTCACCTATTCATGGTGCTCCTATGTTCAATCCTTATCAAGGTATGGCTTGGTTAGGTGGATCTTCCATCAATGTGCCTTGTCAGGTACATGAATTTCAAAAACAATCTTGAGAAATATTTACCATCTTTCAGTCCTAATGGTCTTGTTACTATTAAATAACATATCAAGAGCTTTAAGGATACTTTAATATTGTTGAAAGTAGTTCATGAAGATTTTGTATGTAGATTGTTTCCATTTACTTTCAAAGAAGCTGAATATGAATGGTTTCTCAACTTCTTGAATGATTTTAAGTGTATTTTTATTGATCAATTTGGGAAGATCATTAGTCTTTTCATTCTTTATCAATAATTCACCACTATGAAAAGATATTTGAGTGAAACCATTATGGCCTTTAATGTCATATTCTAGAATATGTTTAGTCAAACCGCATCCCATTTTGGACTTGATAAATCCTTGGCTTTATAAATTTACAAGGATGCTTTAGATCCCATGACTTATGTGTTTATTAAAAGGTTTGTTTTATTTATAAACACATTATCCTTGGCCTATATTGAAGTTTTAATAATAAATGATCAAATTCAACCTCAAGGTAAACTTGTATATGCCATTACCAATGTTAATATTACTTATGATTTAGATGAATTTGATGATCCAGATGGAGATAGGGTTAAAAAGCATGGAACTCTTTAGGAGACATTTGATTTTCCATTCTAATAAGAGAATGAGCTTGAGGATACTCTTGAAGAGGTCCATTCTTTTCAACAATACTTCAAGAAGAAATATCCTATGAGGAATATAGAGTAGAATCATCCATTGACTACTTCAACTCCATCGAATAACTTTGATAATCCTCTAGATCCCATAGCAGACAAGAATCCATAACCTCCAAAGCAAAGTACCTCTAAGCATAATTTTGATACATCTAGTTCTTCCACTATGAGTGGATATAATTTAGTTGAGGACATGAAAAATATTGAAGCTAACTTCACTTTACATGAGTTGTCTCAAATCACCAACCAAAGAGACTTTTAACTTGAATTTTTATCCAAGAAAGCTAGTAAACCACCGAACACTACAAATGCCAATGTTGTTATGTAAAAAAATAAGGCAAATGTTCTATCTTTCTTGCTAACAATTATAATTTTTGGTAATAATTTAGATAAATATTTGTTAAACTCAATTGCTTTTACTAATATCATGCCTAAAGGTATTTGTGAAAAACATGGTTTAGCTCTAATTAAATCTGATAGAGTTGTTACTCAATTAGATAAATCAAGATTTAAAGTAATTGGAGAATTATTGAATGTTCATATACAACTTGATACTAATCCAAGGATACAATAATTTATAGACATCTAGGTGGTGGAATTCTGGATGCTTATGGGATGCTACTCAAAAAATACTAGACCAAGTCCTTAAGTGGTTACATGTTTACTTACTATTCATATATGTGGCTTCTATGGAAGCGAGTTCCCAATTAAATTTATATTTAAATAAAGCCTAAGATGAAACACATGATCAACAAATACAATGCTAAAAATTAAAGGATCAACATGGTCAATTATATGTTAGGATTTTATACTCTTGACACTTCTAAGGTATGTGACTCTAAAGATACTCATGTTTTTCCTAGAATGTGAAAGTTATATTTTGATGGTGCTAGATGTAAATCTAGTTCTGGAGTAGGAATTATTCTAAGTTATCCCATTGGGAAGGAATTTAATACTTCTCATAGAATATAATTTTTTTAACTAACAACTTGGTAGAATATGAAGCTTTAATCTTAGGATTATAATTTTCCATCAAGCACAAGGTCAAGGAACTGCTAGTGTATGGTGACTATGATCTAGTAGTTAA
Organism: Torreya grandis; assembly: GCA_037957365.1. Classification (NCBI taxonomy): domain Eukaryota; kingdom Viridiplantae; phylum Streptophyta; class Pinopsida; order Cupressales; family Taxaceae; genus Torreya; species Torreya grandis. The sequence continues at coordinate 570,790 of JARHVA010005604.1, read as the reverse complement.
TCAAGATAAAAGTAAGTACTAGTGACAATTATCATATATTAAAAAATATAAGTTTATATTTTGGACTTGATAGATCAATTTGATGCTTTTAATATTTTCTTAATTCATAGATAATAAAAAAATCATGTTGATGAGCTAGTCTCAACTGTAGCCAATCTTATGCCTAATCAAGACTATGAACTAGGAAACCTTAGTATTGAGTTAGTTCTATGTCCCTTAGTTCCTGATAATATCAATCAGTTGCAAGTATTTAGTGATGATCAATAGATCCTATATTTCATGAATAGTTTAGGATTATTTAAGTCTCACATCATTGATGAGTTCAATGAAAATACTCTTGACAAGGCCAACATTGATGACAAGATAGTGTAATTAAGTGACAATAAAATTCCCAAAGGCGTGATTTACTTAGATATATTATTTGACATATATAAACTAGTTGAAACTATCCAGGTTCCTAAGGTAAATGTGAAATATTTTAATGAAATTGACTTAGGAACTCAAGGTCAACCCCAACTACTAAATATTGGTATAGCCTACCCAAATGAAAAGTAGAGAAAAACTAAAGAGTTACTAACCAAATAAAAATTTGTTACATCATGGTCCTATGAATACTTAAATATATTTGATCCTAAAGACATTACCCATACCATCCCATTAAAATAAGCCTACAAACCTTATATGTAGAAGCAAAGGCTAGTCAACCTTGTTTTAGAACCATTCATCTTTAAATAGGTCAAGAAGTTATTGGATGAAAAGATAGTTTTTCCCATTAGACACTCCACTTGGGTAGCTACCTTAGAATCAATTAGAAAGAAGAATGGGGAAATTATATTACGTATAGACTTTAGGAATTTGAATAGATCTTTTGAAAAAAGATAATTATCCTTTACCTTGCCTTGACCAAGTCATTCAAATTGTTAGTTGTTTGTCTATAATGTCTTTTCTTGATGGTTTTTTAGGTTATAATCAAGTTATTGTGAACAAGGAGGATAGACTAAAGACTGCATTCAATACTAAGTGGGGCACTTTTGCCTTAAAAAAAATGCCATTTAGACTAATGAATGTAGGTGCAAATTTACAGAGAGATATGGACCACACTTTCCAAGGTTTCATAGGTAAGTGAATTATCATTTATATGGATGATCTTACTATGTTTTCTAAAAATAGGGAGGACCATATTATGCACTTGTAATAGGTATTTCAATGATGTAGGAGGTATGGAATTTCTCTCAATCGCAAGAAAAGTATTTTTTATGTTACTAAAGGGAAGCAATTAGGACATGTGAAAACCAAGGAAGGGATTTATATAGACACTAATAGCTAGATGCCATATCCAAAATAGAAATCCCTAACAATAGAAAAGAACTAAAATATTTCTTTTGGAAAATTAATATTTTGAGAAATTTTATTTATGATTTTGTAGAGATTATAAATCCATTAAATGATATGTTGAATAAAGATGCCAAGGTTGTGTGGAATAAAAAAGTAAAGAAATCCTTTAAGGACATAAAATAATTAATAGTGTAGACACCGTTGTTGATAAGTCCTAATTTCACTAAGGATTTTTATCTTTATTATTTTGCTTTTGACCATATAATTACAACTATTCTAAATCAAAAAATAGATGATATGATCATCATATTACATTTATGAGAACTAATTTTAAGAATGTTGAGTTAAACTATTCCCTAATTGACAAGAAGGCATGTGCTTTAGTTAAGGTAGTTAGGAAATTTAGACACTATAATATCAGGAATAAGGTGTATGCACTACTACTAGACCCTACCACTAAAATCCTACTTATTCAATGTGAACTAGGGGAGAGAAGAGGTAAATAGATGTCCATACTCCAAGAGTGTGATTTGGAAATCAAAACTACCAAATTGGTAAGGTGTTAAGGATTGATTAAGTTAATTATTAACACCAACCCCATATTAAGTGTCATGAAGGTGGATAAACAAAAATTTTAACCCAATGATTGGTATGATTTAATTGTTAATTTATTAATCAATGGTACTTATCCTATAAGGATGAGTAAAGAGAAAATAATATCTTTAAGGATTATGGTAAGACATATCCTGATCAAAGATGGAGTAATTTTTAGGAATAATTATAAAATAATATACCTAATATGTGTTTCTAAAGAGGAAGCATTAGAGATATTGAGCACCTTTCATGAAAATCTTGGAAGTAGACACACCTATAGAAGGATAATAAATCATAAGATCCTTAGGGTTGGTTATTATTCTCCCATAATCTGTAAGGATTCTCATAAACATGTGAGATAATTTTATCAATGTCATATATTCAACACTAAAGAGCCAAATTAAGCCATGCCATTGACGCCAATTATGATTGATAAACATTTTGCTCAATGGGGATTACATTTTTTGATGGTCATCGACCCCAATTATAAAAATGCACATAAATATGTCCTCATGCTACTGATTATTCTACATAGTGGAAAAAATTAGTAGAAACCAAGTAATACAGAATGAAAGATGTGATTATGTTCTTGGAAGATAACATTTACCCAAGATTGAAAATACCAGTAAATCTAATTTGTGACAATAGATCTAACTTTATATCCATTGAGATGATTGAGTGGGCATATGATAAATACATTGTTCTCAAGTTTTCACAAAACTATTACCCTCAAGGCATTGGAGTCTCTGAGTTAAATAACAAAAATTTGATGAAGGATATCAAGAAGTTTGTTGCTAACAAACTAATAACATGGCATAAGTTGCTTAAGTATGCTTTTTGGGTAGATAGAACTTGAGTCAAGCAAGCTCTAAAGGTATCACCATTTTTTCTATTATATGGTTATGAACTTGTATTCCCCATTACTCTTAAGCTACCAACCTAAAAATTCATACAAGAGTACATGGAAGAAGATTAGGAATATGAAAATTTAAGGTTGTTGGACATTATTCAATTTGAGGTTACAAGGGAGGAAACTTTTGCCAATTTTAGTAGACATAAAACCATAGTGTAAATATGGTTTGATAAGTGTTCCAAGATTAAGGTTTTTAGATGAGGAGACATAGTTCTCCTCTAAGAAAAAGTATCTAAACCTAAGGGAAAACATGGGAAATTTACTCCGTTATGGATCGGTCCCTATCAAATTGATGATACATTGGGAGACAAAACCTTTAATCTCAAGGACTTGCAGGGAGTATAGTTTACTTTGCCAAAAAATGGAAAATATCTCAAGCACTACTTCTTTGCTACCCCACCTCAAGTCTACATAGAGTAACTTGTAAGACTAGTTAGAATTAGGGTAGGTAGTCTTAGTTTACATTTTTCCCCTATTTTTTATTTTTTAATAGTGTTGTTAAATATTTGATTATTTTTTATGTGTTTCCTCTTATTTTGTTTTGTTTCATACTTGCAATACTAAAGTCTTTTCAAGACAGTTCTCAAGCTTCAATACATATGGTTTCTCAAAGGTCAACACATCAAGAATGAAGCTATGAATCTTAACCATTGGTTGACCATGGATTATGGAAATTTTAGCTTGATGTTATAATTTAGAGAAATTGGTAAGGATTGGCATCTAGATTAGTTATTACTTAAAATCTTAAACCTTATTCTAATCTAAGTCTAGTTCTAATAAGGATTACACATGTTGAATGAAATTTTAGATTATTGAAGCAAAGTCATGTTAGCACTTAAAAAAATTGTTACCTAGGATGAAGTTTATGACTAGGGATGATTTTTTGAAGATCAAACATTTGACAAAAATCCCAAAACCTAGAAAATTCTTGTTCCCAACCTTTTTTGTAAAGATAAATATACTTGAAAAAACATTAAAAATTTTTTTGTCAAAAATCTAAAATCTTTATAACCAGAGGTGATTCAATTAACCTCCATCAAGGATATGGACACCTAGATGGTAGTGGATCAATGCCTTGAGTGGAGTCAAAGGTATCTCTATCAGTATTATAGATGCTTGGCTAGTAGTAGAATAATTCCCAAGCCTTCGCTTTTCATAAAGCATGATTCTTAATCAATATCTACATATTTTATAAGTTAATGATCGAAGGCATGGAATATGGATGTTATTCTCTAAATCCCATGGTAATTAGTTAAGGAATCAAAGCACACACACAACATGACTAATTTTTTATGTTTGAGCCTAATTATACATTTTAAAGACTTTTTTTAATCATTAATTGATCTTAATGATGGTACTTTATCATATGGAATGAATAGTCTAATTATTAGTTCAAATTAGAGTATCAGAGTTCTAAAATTTGGCAATGTTTCCCCAAAAATTTACCATTTATTTGAGGTCAACATACTCCTAATTTTGAAAAATGAGGACCCTTGTTAAATTTTTCAAATTGTGTTATAAATTTACATTAAAAATGATGAAAATTTCACTATTGAATACCATGTTTTCTTTAGCTTTCACTAAGATATCAAAGGATTTTAATTTTACATAATCTAACATTGCTAATGTTTAACTTTTATGTGTTTATTTGTAGGTTTAATGGATTCATATGTGAATAATCAGTGTCCAAGGTTTTATACATTAATGCTAATATGACCCTTTATTTTGACTAAACCTTGGTATTTTAATCAATTAATTAAATATATGTTTAAACCATTTTAAAACCTTAGTCCAATATATTTTAGCCTAGGCCTGTTTGAATTAGATTCAAATTTGTGTAGGTAAAATTTACATGGGAACATTTTATTACATATTATACTTAGTTTAATTTTGTATCCTAAGGTTCTAGTCATGTTTGTCAACATGACCAAAACCTTAGTTTAAAATTTTTATGCTAGGTCCTTTATGTCTTGAAACTCCACCAAGTCTATTTTATTGTTCACATGGACTAATCAATGTGGGAACACTTTATTTCATTTTAAACTTAGTCTAAAGTTTTATCTAAAGTCTTAATTTTATTTATTAATACAATTATAACATTAGTCTATAACTTTGTCTTAAATTCTTTACATTACGTGAGCCCTAACTAAGTCTATTTTGATTGCCTACATGAATGAATCAATGTACCACATGGTGAGATCTCATAGCTCAGGTAAAAGATTGATAGTATGTAGACACCCAATTAGGTCAAAATGTATAAAAAATCATATTAATCATGAGAGTGATAAGTGTCACCATTGCAGAGATAGTTTGAAGATCTTACATTGATCAAAGAGTCAATAAGTTAGGCAAAGTCAAGAATAACCAATCACATTTGAATTCCTAGATTTAAATCAATGGAGTGTGTTGAAATGTAGAAAAAAGATTAAAAAAAACATAGGTAAAAGTCAATAAGTCAAGGTCCTATGGAAGAATTTGAGAGTTCCAAGTGGCATGATCTCAGTGACAACCAAAAATAAAAAATCCACATTTAGCTTGATAGGATCATGTGGATTAAGATCGATATAGTGCATTAAACCATGCTAAGGAGATCCAATAGTGTAATATGAAGCTAATTTTACAAATATCCTAGAATGAATGTGGTAGTGATGTGTGTCACAGCCATGATAAATTAGAAAAATATCAACTAATGGCATTCAAACTTTTAGATCAAGATCTATGTTGACTGAAGATTTAACAATTAAATGAACCCAAATCTAATGAGAAGTTACCACATTGCAAAAAAGTGTTAAGTGATGGTATGTGTTTGAAAGGGGCATAAAAGACCCATAGAGTTACCAAGTGGCATGATCTTGAGATTTATATTCAAGATCGATGGTTCATAACAAAATCTAGGGCTAGTGGGCCCCATAGAAAATCAATGATGCAAATTTAATCAAGCATCAAGATTGCATGATAGGGTGACATGTGTCCCAAAATGACAAACTGTCACATTTTAGAAAATAATGAATAGTTTGACACAGTGATGCCACATTAGTGAAACAATTTAGATGAAAGATCTTATGAAATCATAGACATGAATTGTATAAAGAAGCAATCCAAGTAAAATGTAAGGCATGAAGCTTATAACTTGAACTCTATTTCCACCATTAAAGCTCTGCATAAACATCTAAAAAATACCTAAGTATATATATTGCCTTAATTATCCCTATATTCATTGTAATATATCTAAGATAAGGTTAAATCATTATTTATAATTAAATAATTTTGTCAATGGTGACACATAAGCACATTTTGAAGGAAGATGTGGAACTGTATTTAAAAATAAATGTGTAAGGTCATATTTTCAAGGATACCAAGTTCATTACCTCTTCTTTAAATGTAAGAGACAAAAATTGGTCTAAATTTTTCTAAATGATTGAGAATCAACTAGTTATTACTAGTGAAGAGGATAAGAATCTCTCTGCCAAGAGACTATACAATGACATCATATCAATTCAAATGACTAGTCTCTATTGTGTAATAGCAAAGCCTGAGGAACTACAATACATTGAAATTATTAATCCTATTTTCAAGTAAAATAAGATAGATAAGGGTATGATAATTAATGAACACAATTTAATAAAATGTGTTTATATTTTTACTATTACATTTGAGTCATATTATAAGTTTCCCAAATCCTAAATTAACCTAGCCTCTATCAATTTTTGGGCTAAAGAGAATAATTTGAAGGATGTCCTATCCATATGGTTGGGTTTTGGGAACTATGTCTTTTCAAACTTTAATAAGAACATCCCTATCAGCCAATTCAAACCCAAGGTCAAAATGATAATCACAATGTTAAATAGGTTATGTGGAAAGGCAAACACTACATATGTAAACCTAGTATGGATGCCCATAGTCTACTTTATAGTTTCAAAATTGAGTATCCCCCCTTTGGGTGGAATGATAAATTTATCATTAATTAGACAAATCTATGAAATTAGGCATAAGTAGAAAACCAATTTTTTCATGATGTCATATCTCTTGGATGTTCTTTGTGTAACAACAAAGATTCCAAACTAGAGAGAATGGTCACCCAATGGAACATAGACTATTTAAAAATTATTATTCCAAGTTGCACATATTCAAATATAGATACCATATTAAATTTATATGTGTCTATGTATACCCTACCCTAAGCAAAGTTATAATTGGTATCCTAATGACAAAAATTATCCCACTAATCAGGAAATCTATTAAAGCTATGGGAGATATATGTCTATATCCAAACTAAACTTTTATAAGATTTGAGTGAAGTCAAATTTATCCTCTCAAGCTACATATTTATGTCCTTGATAATTTATTTGAGTAAGAGGTTGCATATCATCTATTCCATGGCATAGATGGTCTCTGCAAGAACAAAATAAAGGGAATCCTTTACAACATCCCAATAGCAATTAGAAAGATTCTATTTAGATAATGGGAAAATATTGAATTTACATCAAAACATAGATCATCCTTTAACCTATAGATTAATGAAATTAAATAATGGGATCATTATGGGGAAGTTAAGGAACATTTAAATAATAAAGGAATTATAAATGTTTCTTATGATCATGAACCCAGTGCCTTTAATCCCATTTACACTAAAGAATCCTATTATTTCAAAGTCACAAGGAGATTGAAAGAACATAATATGAGGCCTGAGTTAAGATTAGAAAGAAATCAAAAAATGGATGATATGTGGTAATTGGGCCCTAGGAAATATCATCTAATAAATGGTGAACCTTATAAACCTACACCAATTAATGCATAGGTAGAGACACAAAATACTAAAGAGAATATGCCAGAGGAAAGAAGACCAGATGAACTAACTTCAAGTTCATCAGTTCATGAATTTCATAAGGTAATGAAATAAGTAGCACATCATGAAGATATTCACATGATAACCCTTGATCGTAATGAGACTGTTGAGGATGCATTTGAAATGATATCTAGTGCTTATGAGTTATATGATGAAGAAGCCCAAGTTGAGGAAATTAAGAAAGAGAAAGGGAAAGAAGTGGTATTATACTTAGTTCTAGTTGACAGTCCTAAAAAGAAGGATGATCTAGCCATTATTACTATAGAAAAAAGACCCAAAGTGACTTTTACTACTCTGAGTGAAGTCAACTTATTTAGTGATGAAAACATATTGTATGATTCACCAATTTTAGAATGGTTCTTGTATGAAATTAGATTATAAAAAAGTGCCTATTGTGCATCATCTATGGGCTATGATGAAGGCTATCAACATTCAAGTACATCAAAAGCTTAAACCATAAATTATTTCACTTTAGGAAGAGGAAGCAAGGAAACTAGCTATGTCAAGTGGTTCAACATCTTCATCATAAATAGAGGTCCATACCCACAAATAACACAATCCTTAGCTAGGGTGAAGTTTGACCTAGAAACTATTGGCTTACTAAGGGTGATAGAGAAAAAGGCCATGATAAAAGGAGAAGAAATCATGTATCAAAAATTAGAACCATTGACTGGTTCAACTCAAAAGCAAAGAAAAAAATAAGGAGGAGATCCTATTTTTGAGGAGGAGGTTATTGAATTAGCTCAAGGACAGTTATAGTAGCTACAAGTAGCTATCAAAGGATTGGAAGAACAAAGGAAGAACTTAAAAGAGTAGTTTATTCTATCTATTCCTAGGGAAATGATAAATATGTTTGAAGCCACTTTATATGATATGTTCAACTCCTTGAAATCAATAAGGGTCTAGATAGGATGTGGTGAGCATGTAGAGTATTGTGACCATGAACCAAGTGACTCAATTTTAGGATTCATTCAACAAAGTGAAAGACTTGATCAATATTTTGATTGAAAACTGAATTCATGGGTTTATCCTAGCCCATTTTAATATTTTTATGAACATATTGATAGAGAAGATCAAGGGTTTGAGTAGATATTCAAAGAGTCTAGAAGATCTTTCTGAGGAGGGCAAATAGTTAGAGACTAGAATGATGCATACATTGGGGAGTTTGATCATGGACCCAACTACACTCAATCCTATTAGCTTAATCACTGATGAAGAGTTCAAGCATATGGATAATCAAGTGATGCAAGAAGTAAAGAATTAAATCCAAGGTAGAATAAGAGTAGACAATAATAATATCTTAGACATGATCTTATTATCTAAATAAAATATTAGTGATGATCAAAGCATCAAAGAAGTGTTGGGAAAGAATGATAAAGCCTTCATAAGATTGGAAAATGAAGAAGATAAAAATTTCATGAAACCTATCATCAACCTCAAGATGATTTATGGATATCATGATAAGGTAATAAAGATCCTATAGGACAAACAAAAGACTACAATAACAAAGGAGGCACAAAGTTAAATTGGTTAACTTAGTAATATTCTCTTTTATAAGAATATGTATATTTTTGATAACTAATATTATTTTTTTAAATCATGTGAAACATAATAAATAACATTGATTATAAGTCAGTCATTTTATAAAGTGTTTATTTCTAGAACTTTGTAGAAGGATAGTTGTCCCTAACACTTGTACAACTATCACTAGGCATACTTGACCAACATTCCTCAGTTTTCTATATAAGGGGGTATTTTCATTTCTAACAAGAGGGGGAGTTTTTATCAAGATTTTTTCTTTCAAATTTAGATTAATCAATGCAAGTAGAGAATTCTAAAAATATTGTCTCATTTTGTTTGTATGATTTTTATTATGGTTGTTATAACACATGTCTAGTGTATTTTTTAGATTTGAATGGTCCTTATGAATTTTAGATGTGAACCGTTAAATTTAGAGTTTTAAATTTTTGCTAATGGTATATTGATTGAATGATATTGGGTTCATTTCATTATCTTTGCTCTTTTTATAGATGTGTTAATGTTATTTTCTTGTAGGAGTAAATATTTAAAGTGAATCTAGTTCTTATTTTCATTATTTCATGTTATTTTGAGATGTTTTCCTGATGTGTGATAGTATTTTATCTTATTTTATTTCATGTCATATATTGGTTAAGTGCATATTTGAATGAAATTTGAATTTTGTCATAATGTTTGGGTTGAAGATCATAAATGTCTTTCTTCTCTACCCTACCATTATTTTTGCTTATTTTTTTATCATTTCACTTTAGATTAGCTTCCATTATAAATATACATTTTACATTAAATTATAGATCTTATATTTTTATCATAATTCACTTCACTTAGTTTAGATCATTTTAATTGTCATATGTTAGCTATTAGGCCATGATTTCTCCCAACAACCAAATAACTACATTATAAATTTTTGAAATAGTCCATGTACTCTATCATTATTCCACCAAAGATATCAAGAATATCACAACCTACAACTCATGTAATGGATTATTTGAATCCATAAATGAGAAGTGTTTCTTAAACAATCTGAACCACATGTGATACACTTTCAGGCATTAATCAAGAGATGTACAAAATTTTGTGGCAAAATGGTTGATATGACCATAGAAAAAATGTGAGACAGCCAAGACCCTATGGATGTTACAACTTTTAATAATTCCTAGTCAAAGGTGGGAGGAGATATCCATGGATTTCATTATAAGGTTGCTTTGTTATGAAGGTAATAATGTTTTTTTCATAATTTTGGACATGCTTCCAAAATATTTTTATTTTTGTGCCCTCTCACACCTATTAATAGTAAGTAAAATAATGGATATTTTTTTCGAGGTAGTTCTAAAATTACATAGAACCCAAAAAATATTTGTAAATGATCATGATCTTATTTTTACTAGTAATTTTTGGAATGAACTATTTTCCTATTTGGGTACTCAACTAGCTCATACCACATCTTACCAGCCCCAATGTGATGTGAAAATATAAGTGGTCAATAAATTTTTAGAGTGGTATCTCTATTATTTTGTGGTAAATAAGTAACAATGTTGGGTTAAATTGCTACCACTTGCATAATGGTTTTATAACACATTTTTATGTACCTCTTTTAAAATTTCCCCATTTATAAAATTTTATGGTTACCATCCATGTTACATCACCTCTTTGTTAAGAGTGAAAACCAAGGTTTGAGATGTGGGGGATCACATTCAACATAAACAAGAGGTTTTGGTTGGTTCAAAATAGAATTTGTCCTTAGCATAAAATAGGATGAAGCGTCAAGTATATTAACACTGTAGTGAGTGACATTTTGAAATGACTGACTGGGTCTTTGTACATTTGCATCCTTCTAAGTAGATATCCTTAAAGTAATATAAAAGAGACAATGACTTTCTACTAAATATTATGGTACTTATCAGGTTCTACAAAAAAATAGAAGTGTGGCTTAGAATTTGGAGTTTCCTCATTCATCTCACATACACCTAGTGTTTCATGTTTCCTACTTAAATAAGGTCATTGGAGAAAATGTTTCAGGCTCGATAAAACTACCAACACTAGATGAATAAGGATGATTAATTTTAGAACTAGAAAAAATCCTACAAACATGTAATAAGAGGTTGATTACCAAAGATATTAAAGAATACCTAATGAAGTATAAGAACTTGAGTAGTGAGGATGTAACTTGGGAGGGTGAATATTTTCTTCAACAACATCTAGAGTTGTTCAACATTGAGGACAACATTGGTTCTAATGGGAAAAAAATGATATGCCCCTAACGTATCACATGTATTTGGAAATGAATAGTTGAATTATGGATTAATTATCCCTCTTTGGTGTTATATCACATTTCTATATACATTCATTTGGTTATTAGACTGGCTTATGGAGTAATTATGGTCTAGGTAAAAAATATATAGGAGGTAGTATGTAGTTGTTTATCATCATATTAAAAATTCTACTCTTATTGAAGCTTGTGGAGGTTTCCCCCTAAAAGTGGATTATATTTTATTCATATATTATACTATATTTTAGTCATGTTTTGATCTATTACTATTATTATAATTTATTGTTGATTTAATTTTATTATAATTTGGCCCTTTAATGGTTAACTTAATTTGTAAATCTAGGAGGGTGTATAGAATAAAAATTGCTTACATGTTCATCTATCAATTTTTATTTGCCTTTATATTGATCTAGTTATGTATCCTCTATAAATGAGTTTAGATTAATGTACTATGACTTTTAGGTTAAAATAGGTTATGCAAAAATGCTCAAGTGGATTAAAATTAATTTTTTGTAATGTATCATATTCATATCATGGGGTAGATCATCATTATTATCATAATAATCTAAAACATGACCATCTTGCTACTAAGGGTTGACTAGCAAGGAAGTTAAAATATTGGAAGTACTTATACTATCATTGGCTCCTTTGGTATTGGTTCATATTCTTGAGTTGAATCTATGTGAACTTTAGTGTTTAATACCTTATCTATATTTGGATATAATAAATCCATTGTAATTGAATCATCCACCTCATAAGATTGGATATTCTAAAGAGGAATACATTATATAGGTGGTACTACCATAGGAATTCCATTTATATTATAATATATCACTTTGTATAATTTCAATCAATCATCATCGACATGCATTGTCAATAAGGTCCCCTCATGTATGAATGTTACACATTGATTTAAATTACATGGGATGAATTCCATTGTGTGTATCCAAGGTCTACCCAAAAGTAAATTATAATTTAATAATAGAGACATTAATTAAAATGTGGTTAGAATGATTTTTTCCCCAATGTTACATGTAAAGTTATTTCACTAATTTGATGGATATGTAAATCATATAATACATTGATATGTATCAATAATTTTAATATGGAGTTAATACCCATGGTGTTTAGGAAAATTTTGATACAAATGTTTAAGCCCTATCCATTATCAACGAGCACCTTTTTGATACCCTTATTATGTATAGTTACTTTTAGAAAAATGTAACTATTTCTTAATAACATATTTATATGGTATCTATATTAGATCAAAGGTGATTAGTTTTGCATTATTTTTGAGATCTTAATTTATAATTGCAAAATAAGTTAGCTCAATATCACTCAAAAATCAAGTTTCATGCAATGCTTCATGTAGGATATTCTTATAGATAGTATATATCTTTAAAATTTCAAGTATGGAAATATTTTCATGTGTGTTACTCAATTAGTCAACAAATTCATATCCATTAGATTTGATTACAAGATTTGGCTTAGCTTGCATCTATCATATATTAACATGTGTCAGATTAGGTTAAATACCTTTAGCCTTTTGAGTAGTGAAACCTATTGATGATTAAAATTGTACTTGATTCTAATAAAAAACAATGGGAAGTTTTAAGATATGGGACTTGCAACTTGAAACAACCTCCAGATTTTAAAGAAGCTAGTTCTTCTTTATAATAAGTAGATACTGGGAAAAGGGATAGTAATTTAAATCAAAAACACAAATGCAAGAAAGGAAATCTAATCTATGGTGATGCACCTAAATGTAATTCAGCCTTAATTCTGAGCACAGTGAGACTATATGTGGGATTCATTTACATTTAAGAGAAAACAAGTGCATGATCAATGTAAAATATGGAAACAATAAAAATAGAGGCTCACAGCATAGACTACTTTTGCTGTGATATAGAAAATGTCAACAAAGGCATAGGGTTCAATCTTCTTATTTTAATTTTCTAGTCATATAAGAGGCATAGAAACATGTACAGTTATATAAACTTTTCAACTAAATAAAATGAGACAAAAGCAAAAGACATTCCTAATCACAAATCTAGAAAGTCTATAGCCTAGACTACTTTTGCAAATGACACAAAAAATATCAACAAAGACATAGGATTCAATCTTCTCATTAATTCTCCAATCACATAAGAGGGATAGAAACACACATAGTTACATAAAGCTTCCAACTTGAGAAGATAAAAAAAAAGAAAATGATATTACTAGTCATAGCTCTAGAAAGTCTAAACTCTTTATAATAAATCACTCTCAAAATTCTCTCTAATAATTCCTCTCTGGTAATTCCTTTTCTTTGTGGTGATCTACGCACCCTTATTTATAGCCTTGGATTCACTCTAGATTGTCTGCTTGTTCCCAATATAATGGCCCAACTGAAATCTAACCAAATTGGAAGTGTCTAACAGAAGGTATCTTATAGATTTTGAAATGCTTCATCTTTTGGTAGTTCATTAGGTGAAATAGATTGCAGGACGCTCCCTTCTCTTAAATTCTAGATAACACTTAGCTAATTATTTGAAAATATTTCTATTACTTTAGGAAACACTAGAGGATGACACTTGTCATGTTCTGCAGCACCCATCGAAGACACGTGACATTTTTTGCGTAACTTATACTCTTTTGTGTCTTTGCTCAAGATCGTTCTAGCTTTGACACTTGTCACAATCCACTTCCTTGAAACTTCAACAAATTAAAATAAAATAAGACCCACAACATTTCTTACTTGAATAACTTTAAAAGTGACATAGGGACATGTGTTGATCTCTGCTACTTCATTAAATGACACATGGCAATCTCTGATTTACTTATTTGGGGTTATGTGGTAGCCTTCACTTATTTTATCTACCTTTTAGAAACCTATATAAGATGACATGTGGTGGTCTCCACTTTACTCTATTTATACCATAGAAATAAATGGTTCTTATTTCACATTTACACAGACAGTGACAATTGGTGGCTTCTGCTTGCTTCAAAAACTACACTTAAGACTCACCAAGGTCTTTTCTATATTAGTGAAACAAAATTGAAGATAATTCAGATCACGACACATGGTGGCTTCTGCTCTCTTTTATTGGGGTACATGGAATCTTCTATCACTTTTATAAAAGCAAAACTAAGACCTTTCACAATTGCCACTTGACCTTGATACTTAGCTTGTTAAAACCTTTCACTGAAAAGAGATGAAACAAAGATGCCAGTATGAACCATGGATGTCAACACTTATGTTTCGTTGAGTTGTTATGGGACACATGGTACATTATGAAACCTTATTGAAATATGAAAGGTGCCTCAAAAAGTGACACTTGGTAGATTCTGCTTTACTCAAACACTTCGATAAAATGAATCAAAAGTAAATTAGAGCCTACGTTCTATTTCCAAAACTTCACCATCTCAAACAACAATCTGGATCATGTGCTACTGAAAATCAGAATGAAACGTAGAATATTTTTACTCTACAAAAACCTAGACCATGGAATCCAATATAGGTTGTGGGAAAATAATGGGTGTGGGATGGTAGATGTCACTAAAATTATATATAGGTGGAATAGTTGGTTGTGAGCATGCACATTGGTGTTTGGATACCAGTTTTATAGTATTGAAAAAGGAATTATGAAAAGAGATTAAGTGTTACTTTTTATTGAAAACACTCTCATTATATTTATTAATATACATATTTATTTGTATGGTACCTTAGATCAACATATTATAATATCCCAATATTTCTAATATTACAAATTACAACATAAAATGAGTTACACATGCATCCATGTTGAATATATGGATAGAAAAGGAAAACTAATTTTTAACTTGTAAAATCTTGTTAAATAAAAAATTGAGAATCAATAAACCCTAGATTAAT
The DNA here is from genome assembly GCA_037957365.1 of Torreya grandis. Lineage (NCBI taxonomy): Eukaryota > Viridiplantae > Streptophyta > Pinopsida > Cupressales > Taxaceae > Torreya > Torreya grandis. The sequence continues at coordinate 555,423 of JARHVA010005604.1, read as the reverse complement.
ATGTAAGGTTTTGTATATTAAATTTTAGGCTCACAAAATATTTAACCCTAAAATATATATTAAGGGGAATCTATATTTAAAGGGGTAGAGATAGCCTAGAGAAGAATGATGGTAAACTATCTCTCAAGCAGACTAATTAATTTTAAAACTCAAATAAAACATATACAAGATATATTATGATGATATATGCTAAAAATTAAAGGTAAAATTATTTTATAAATTGAAATGATAATAAAAATAATATATTTATTAGGTTCTAATGCTAATACATATTTAGATATGGAACAAGAAAAAATTAGACTAGATCTAGATTCTAGAATAGTTATCATTTTTTTAATTTTGACCTCTATGGACATAGACACTTGCATCGACTTGGGATAATTTATTGGATGATATAATATATTATAGATGTATGTGGTTATTAAATAATACAATAGGATGAGACCACCTAGATGCTTCTAGGATTTATGTCACCTTCACTTTGTGTATTCCGATCTAGATCATGGACTGTCGTACCTTATTAAATAGTAAAACCTTATTCATTTTCAAAGTGGCTATAAAATAATAGTTTAATGGGAACATGGTTTTTAGATAATAAAAATAACCTTCTATAAATTATCAATTCTTACATATCCAATACTTTTAATATGACCTTAAACTTATGTAGTTATCTCATGTGTTGGTTTGGGTGTGAATCATTCAATGTGTGATAAACAAGTAAAAACATGGCCCAGTTTGTAACTTTGAAAAAATATATATATTTGGATGCTCCTTCAGCATTTTATAACTATATATATTATTTCCCTATGACTACTATTTAATTGGAAGAAAATAGTGAATCTTTGCTCATTTAAGTGCTTGATTGAGTGTTTTTTGATATGTGATAGGTTAAGAATGAATGAGGGTTGATCTTATATTTTTATCAATCCATTTGAATAATATACCACATTAAAACACTTTGGCTAACCATGTGTATACATTTAATTTATAAATTGGATGACTTTAGGGCATTCGACACTTTCATTAGAATAAGCCACTTGCATTATCACATGTATTCGACTGAGACACAAGTGTATGGTAATTAGAAAGTAGGTGTAGGTCTAAAAATTTTAGAGATAAAATACAAGAATGTTTATAACATTTTGGGAAAGATATAATGTTTAAATCATTAAAATAACATTTATTAGATTAATAGATAAGCAATTAGGCATAAAGAGATTATGTATGTGAGCCTTTTAATAACAAGAAAGGTCTAGAAGTTGAAGATACATCCATGATATGTATTTTCCAAGTGTATAAGACTAAGATGATACATAATTTAGAAATAGTGTTTATAGTTGAGTAGTATTGAATTACATTTATTTTTTTATATGTTAAATGAAAATAATTATAAGAATTAGGAATCTAATTAAGATTGTGATTGGCATTATTTTGCATACTATTTAACCCTAAAGTCTAGATTTGGGAATGTAAGGTTAAAGGGGTATAGATAGCCTAAGACACAAGGATGGTAGACAATCTCTAAAGCAATCCAATTAATTTATAAATTAAGATAAACATATTAAATTTATTATGTTGAGATATGCTAAAAATAGGAAGTACAACTATGTTATATATTAAAATGATAATAAAAATAAGATACTTAGCTAGTTATGATTTTAATACACATATGATGTGGAATAGGATGGTAATAAATTGGACCAATGCCATATATCAATCATCTAATTCTATAAATTATACCCATGTGTCCTTAGATACTTCTGTCAACCTTAGATAGTTACGTTAATGCTGATGTATAACATGGATGCAAGTGTTATTATGGAATACCTACCATATCTAGATCTGAACACCTAGAATATTATAGGTTATGTGTCACATTTATTCTAGTGTGCTCAGATATGGATCATGGGTTGTTGTTCCTTAAAAAATAGAAAAACCCTAGTTATTCAACTTCATAATGACTATGGAAAAAATGAGTTAATGTGCATATAGTGTTGAGATTCCCTGAATACCCCTCCATAAATGAGTGATACCTACATAGCCAATACTATAAAGTGGGGCTCAAACTTATATAGTTATCCTTACATGTTGTCTTATGTGTGTATAAGGATTTAGTGTGTGATAAGTAATTACATATAGTGATATATCTTATAACTTGGAAAATATAGATCATGGGATTATCATTCAATAATTAAGACCTGTAGATGTGTTATACCATGAGTAATATGGAAATATTGAAAAATGGGAAGCTTTTCTCACTTGAGTAATTGATTGAATGCCTTTTGAAATTTTCATTGTGAGAGGTAAGAAGTTGTTAGGTTTGTGCTAGGTGAGTAATGAATGAGGATTGATCATGTATATATACAATTATTTTTAGACAATATCTCACATTAAATCACTTACGTTGATCATAGGCATAGATTACATTTGCAAATTGGATGAATTTAGATAAATGGACACTTTTATTGTGATAGGACACTTGAGTTGATGTAGGTATTTGGCTAAGATATAAGTGTCTATAAAGTTAGAAAATAAACATAGATCCAAAACTTGTAGAAGCATAATATAAGTAGGTTTATAGCATTCTAGGTATGATAGAAGGTCTAATTCATCAGAATAACATTAGCTAGACTAAGAGATAATCATTAGGCACAAAGGGATAGTGTATGCAAGATTTTAGATAGTGGGAACGTCTATAAGTTGAAGGTACATCCATGATATGTATTTTACAAGTGTAAAATACTGAGGTGTTATATAATTCAAAAATAGTGTTTACATTTCCCCCTTTAATCTAGTAATGAACTTTCTAATTTATAATTAAAAAAATGTGTACATAGTGTATATAACACAACTTGTCTTCGTATGAGTCCAACTTGAGTGAATAGATGGTGATTGATCTACAACCAAGATCATGTTACAATATATAGTCAATGAATAGAATCTGAAATTGAAATATTTTGAAATTATTTAAAGTAAAGAGAGAAGGATTTAAGAGTACACCTATGTATCAATGTAACTGCCTTGCCTTTTTACATTTTATTTTGGAATATATGTATCATAATGAATCATTGAAACTAATATTAGAAAAATTATAAATATAAAAGGTGCATAAATATACAAATATTGAAGGACAAAACTTTCCCCCAATCTTAGATCTGAAGGTGAGTTATAACCTAATAATTGATATTAGTTCAATTGTGTAACCCAATCATACATATACTCTAGTGACCATGAGTTGATCTAAGTCAACCCACACTATAAATATAGTGAGGTTAATCAATTAAAACCTATAAAATTAGAAAGATTTAGTAATTTAGTCACCTTCACCATACCAAAAAGTGATCTAGCTATTATAGTAGATTGGTTAAATATTACCCATAAAAGTCCAACCTGGTAGGTGATGATAGTCTATAAAAGTGTTTTAAAATATAAAAGTTTATTTTATTTTTAAATTTAGGTTCCTTTTTCATATAATATGAACCTTATATATGTCTCATGTTGAAACTGAGGTGTAGTACTGATACTAATGCATATAATATTGCCATAGTTGTGTATCTAAATCATATAACTATGAAATTTTGCCAATTTAGAAATTGCGTAAGTGTGGAGAATATGTTTCCACAATGCTTCCCCACTATATATATAAATGGTGAACTATGAAATTTTTTAAAGTCATGCCTCTATATCACCCCCCCCACTAATATTCCCCCTTTCAATGTGAGGGGAAGTATGAATTGGTAATCAAATCACCTCAAAAGAATAAGATAATTATATAATATGTGTATGAACCATAAAACATATAGAAGTAACATGTGTAGCTAGATATATCATTGAATAATAGATAATGTGATCATATAAATTTTCAAGATGCATAATTTGAATCATGGAAAGATGCAAATAGTAATAGTACAAGCTCTATAAGCAATCTATCACACACATAAGAGCAATTAAAAACACATCATAATACAATGGTCTAAGGCTATATCAAACAAGAGGCATGTCAAAATGATTCAAAATTAAAGGGAAATGAATTGGTTAAATGTCCACAAATAAAGGAATGACATATTCAAATATCAACATATAAGAAATCATGACAAATATAAATGTCATAATAGTCAAACATGGGCATAGGGACCACAATAAATGGAGCAAATTCAAATGATTGAACATGTAATATAAATCATAATAATTACAATAAAGTAACACACTCAATAAAGTCCAAAAAATAAAACATATACAATAAGAAACTAACATAACATATCCTACTATCCCATGGATAACATGTGTTAGAAAATAATGTTAAGTACATAACATATCAAGTACACTACAAAGGATATAATCATGGATAAAGGTGCATGTAAGTATATAATTTAAAACATGATAATGTAAAGTTATCATTGAATAATATATAATATATGTATCATTATCAAATAATTGGATGGCCCCAATGTCCACATAACATGAGTAGAGGGAAGACCCAACATCCAAAATTGCATATATCATATATATGTGTATGCCTGAATCACACTAAAAAGATACATGAAACACGTGTTTATATAAATAAATGACTTGATATCCACCAAAATGGAACTATAAACATATATTTTGGATTTTTATTTTTTATTTTTTTGTTGGTAATTTTGGAATATGACACCTTGTGACACTAAATTAGATCCTTTACATTATTTGAATAATGATTGGGTAAATTAAAATTATTTATAGAATTTTAATCCTCAAATTTATCATTTGTAACATAATAAATAAGGTTATCATTTGGAATATGGATGAGTTTACCTTCATGAGAAAATAATATACCTTGTTGATTTTGGTCACTTTTTACTTCCATGTGATATATCCAAAGAGTGCCCAATGTATATTCATATGGATATTGTTGCGGCATAATAAAAAATATGTTTTAAAAACTTTATGACCAAAATAAATTGGTATTGTGATGTTTCTCAAGGTGTTTTGCCATCCTCCTTTATTTTTTATGTCTTTTAGATCAAAACCAAGATATTGAAAAAGTCTAATGTTACAAGTAGTTTTTGTTTGTGTAGGATCAACATGGTTATGCCAAAATTAATCATATCCTATAAACAATATAATTATAGGATTTAGTTGGCACTAATTCTTTTGAATTTTTTTAGCTTGAGGTCCTTACTCATTTTTGGAAATTTGGTAACATGATTGATTTTAGATGAAAATGTATATATATACACATCTCAATATAATAAATCAAATTAAACAAGGGGATTATGTAATGCTCTTTATTTACATGGAGAAATAATACCCCTACTAAATAAAAAAATTAGTTTCAAATGTGAGGGGATGTAATGTAAATAATATAAAACACTTTTCAATCTTATAACATAGTCTTGAATAGGTTCATCCTCATTTTGATTTAATGCTTTCAAATATTACAATGATAACTTGAGAATCATATACTTATGAAAATATAATAAAAATATATCCTATTTTTTTAAAATGATAGGAACCTGTCAAGAAGGCTATAGAACAAATCAAGATCTTATTTAATTAAGCTCATATGAAAATATTTTAATAAAAAATGACTATCCTTTGCCCAATGGCCAAAAGAGTGTATATATTATTTCAAATGATTTGAAAGATCTCCTTTACCATAAAATATAGGAAATAAAGGCATAATAAATTTAGAAGGATACATATGTTCAAAGACACTTTTAGTAATGGGTATGTCCATTAAGATATCAGCATGAAAGGTAGACTCATGTGAGCAAATTTGTAATTTTATAGTAACCATTTTTTATTGAAGATCATTTATGGTATTTATCATGGATAAAGTTTTGTTTGAAGAGGTTGGTAAGGAGGATGTAAATATTATTTTGCATTCAATTTATTTCTCCACATGAAACATAAGCATATTAAAATCTCCATGAAAAATAAATCTACATTGATTATCATATAATTTTAGAACCTTCAGTGTTTCTTTTGGAAGTTTTAAAATATTTGATATTTTTATGTTGCTTGAAGGTTCATCTACCTTTGGTAATGATATAACACTTTGATTTTGAGATAGGTTTGATAAAATAGAATCCTTTGGAACATTGGGTGGTTTTACCACTTTAGGTTTTTAATGCACTCTTATTCATGGTGGTTTAATGTTATCAAGAAAATATTCCATGATGCATTTATTACCTTTCAAAAACATTTGATATAAAATATGGTTAAAAATGTATCTATAGCCTAGGTAAAAAGGATGATAGACTATCAATAAAGTATTCTAATTAATTTTTGAACTCAGATAAACATATACTATATTTATTATGATGAGATATGCTAAAGATAGAATATATAATTATGATATATATTGAAATGATAATGAAAATAAGGTATTTAGCTATTTTTTATGTTAATATATATCTTATATGGAATATGATATAAATATATTAGATCATTAGATAAGTCATTTGATTCTATAAATTATACCTTTGTGGCATCAAACACTTATGTCAACCTCAGATGATTATGATGACACTTATGTCTAATTAGGATGTAGGTGTTCTATACAGAATACTTGATGTATATAAATGTGACCAAATGGAATATTCTAGGTTATATGTCACTTTAATGTGATTAGATATGAATCATGGATTGTCATTCCTAGTTATTTATACTCATAGTGGGTGTGGGAAAATTGGGTTAGTGGGAACATAATGCCAAGCTTTCCAAAATAACCCTCTACCAATGAGCATTGAGTACATGGCCAATACTTTAAAGAGGGCCTCATAATTATGTAATTATCCAATACATGTTCACTTATGTGTGTATAAGGATGCAATGTGTGATAAATAAGTACACAAAATGACCTAGCTTGCAACTTGGAAAATATGTCTCATAGGATGCTAATTCGTTACTTTATAAATGTAGATGTGTTGTCCTTATGAATGATATGTAAATAGGGTAAATAAATAAGATTTTCTCACTTGATAAATTGATTTAATGCATTTTATAAGTTTACTTATGAGATTTAAGAATTAGTTAGGTTTTTTCTTGGTGAGGAATGAGTGAGGATTGATCATGCATATAAACTAATCATTTTGGATAATATCCAACATTAATAGAATTAGGAAAACCATAGAGCTACATAAAATTTGTAAATTAGATAAATTTAGAGAATTATAAACATGAATTGGGATAAGACACTAGTGTTGACATATGCATCTAACTAAGACACAAGTATACATAAAGCCTAAAAATAGGCACATGTCTAGAACTTTTAGAGACATAAGATAAGTAGGTTTATAGAATTTTGGGTATGATATAAGGTCTAAGTCATTATAATATCATTGTACATATGAAGAGATAATAAATATAAAAAAATTATATTGTATGCAATCATTTCAACAATGGGAATGTCTATAAGTTAAAGGTACATCCGCAATATGTATTTCCCAAGTATACAAGACCGTGGTGCTATATAATTCAGAAATAGTGTCTACGCATAATTTTGTGACTCTCATTTTTAAATTAATGAAAAAAATTATTTGTTTCAAATTATTTGATTTTATTCGTTCTTGTTACTTTAGGTTATTTTGAATGCATTCCACATTGGTCAAACTTGGTTCAGACATTTCATTTCTTATGAACTAGTTTATTAATTAGGCATAGGTAAGGTGGCGCCAATTTTTAGATATTATGTATAACTCTTACCTTTCACTATTTATTTTAATTTTAATTTTAGGTAGTTGAATAAGTGATGAAATATCATAATGGTTATAAATTTATGAAGGCCTCAGTTTAGTTGGGCCAATTTTAAATTGAAGTAATCAAGGAAGTTGTGGCATTAAATCTATTATGGAATAAGGCATTTATTTTCCCAATGGATAATAAATAGTTATACTAAAAGAATTATGGATCTTTAGATACCTACAGGGGGTATCCATCCACAGTCGGAGTCTAAAATTTCCCACGACATATTGGAATCATTGGGTCAAAATTTAAACATTTTAAAGGATTTAAAAGGATATTAAGTGTTTTGGCCACTCTTACAAGGTTACTTATGGATTTCATCACATAATTATGGTCTCTCAATTATTATTTCTAATCCCATTGCCTCATAAATTGTATTATTCTTATTTTCCACACTTCATAGTTTTCATAATGTCACCTAGAGTGTTGTATTCAAATGGAATTTCACACAACTTAAAAAGATCCATCAATTTTTAATCGTATCATTCATGGCCTCAATAAAATTTAGTAACTAGTCATAGATTACTTGGTAACTAATTTTGTTTTTCACTCAAAAGGTTTTCAATTTGAAATAGGTGCAATAAAAATAGTATCTTATGTTTTTTTAAAGTGAAGGTTTATACAAACAAATATAAAGTGGAATTTAAATTCTAATGCATCCACAAAGGTTGGTGACCACATTAAACACAAAATAGAACTATGTCACTTTATGAGATATGACCAATAGAAAGTTTATATGTGGAAAGACACATATCTAAGGGGAATATAAAATAAATTTAAGAGTTTAATGGCTCCATAAACTTCAAATTAAAACATCTCAAGTATTAATAACTCTATTAATCTTTGGATTAGAACCAATCATGGGTTGAGACATACTTTTATGAGTGGTTATGATAAAGTGAGGTAAGGTCATAAACATAAAAGGAAAATTAAGTGAATATAATGATCCAATGGGTCCATGGCTTATGTAATGAAGGTTAGAATCTTGATAATACTATGGATTATGAGTTTATGCCAAATCAATAGAAACCATGTGTCTTTATTCAATTAGACATAGTAAAAGGCAAATACTATTCATGACCACACACACACACACACACACACACACACACACACACACACACACACACACATATTTAAAAGAAAAAGTTAAATTTAATATGCTCCTTGTGGCCTTAATAAATTTCATTAAATTATATTTTTTCCATCAATGTAATTTCACATATGAAAATAATATAAAGTTGCCTCGATGAAGTTTGACAACCTAAGTCTTTCACATAATTTTTAATCAATGTGAAAATGTTTATTAGGAAATGTTATATTATAAAAGAAGTTTTATGCTCCATATCCTCTCTTAGTCCATGTGTTTTTTCTATGGCCACATAGTTTAAAATGGGGTCACCTAGTATTATAAAGATAAACAAAAATGTAAATTAGTATATGAAATATAAAACTAAGGTTTTCATGGTAAATACTAATATATGATTCCATTACCATAATCCTATCAAGGGTTCTCACATGTTCTAATTTGAGTGGTATAATCCCATCGATCTAGGAAATGTGTATAAGAAAGTTTTTCAAATCTAAGATGAATCTATGAAGTTCATTATTGTGGGAAAAAATATAGGTCACCATATGTTTCAATTATGGCCCAATAAAAATATTCCATATGTCTCATACCTAACCTAATAAAATTATACCACGAGTTCCATTCCCAACCCAATCATATTTCATGTGGAATAATAATAACTTATTGTGTGTCACATATCAATCATCATAATGAATTAAAAAATATCATTAAAGGATAAAATCACAATAAGGATAAATAAATAATTTTTTCCACTTAGTGAAGATAATTGTAAATTTGACTAGTCACTTGATTATGCCACATGTCCACAATAAAGTTAAATAAGAATCATGACTTGGAGGATGTGTCATATGGAATCTAGCCACATAGTGTAGATGATATTTTATGAATTATATATAAATTCAATCTTATACACTTGAAAAAGTCAAACCTTGGTTATTCCTCTCAGTTATGGACCCTTACCAGTTTTAGAAGTCTCATATCTACTCTATATTGTACCCTTTATCCCATCTCTTGGTTGGACTAGTCTTATGTTGACACCCAAACCTTCTATCTTCCCTAGAATTGTTAAAACATTATTTTATTCAACCCCTACAATTTTTGAAGATGTACCTACTTTCATGATCCTTGGAAACTAGCATACTAGATAAACACGTGTCAATGCAAGTGTTCTACTATGACGCAAGTGTCCCTAATGGTTGGCCTAAGTGACTTAATTCAAGTTATTTATCCAAAGGGATTAATATAAATACAATATTAATCCTCATTCATTCCTCACCTAACACAGACCAAGGTAACCTATCAAAAGCATTCAATCAAGTACTCAATAAATAATTTTTTTTCTATTTTCTCCTATTTTCATATCGATTATAAGAATAACACATACACAATTTTGAAGTAATAAGGATAATCCTAAGATATTAATTTACCAAGTTACAAGATAGGTCACTTTTGTCCTTAATTTCCATATATTACTTGATTCACACACAAGCTAACAGAGGAGAAAATTACATCAGTCTCAAGCCCTATTTTGAGTATTGGCGATGTAGGTAATGCTCATTGGTAGAGGGGTATCTAGGGTCATCTCAACACCATGTCCCAACTTACCTATTTTTCCAAGGTCACTATGAATATGAATAACTAGGGTTTTTTAATTTCATGAGGAGAGATAATCCATGACCTAGATCTAAATGAACTAGAGAGAAGGCAAAGACAAACTTAAAAACATCTAGGTGGTTTCATCTTTTTCCAATAGGTTTTATATATATGAAACTTACATAAGGTTTAGAAAATATCATCGATGTAACTTTCCAAGGGTAATGCTATTGTCTAAAAATCTAAAGGTAATCTATATATAGATTTTGATAACTATTCAAGAATCTTCTTCTAGTCTATTTCCTGCCCATCCCAGATTTATAGCTATATTAGCATTAGAACTAGCTAATTACACTATTTATTTGTAATTTCCATATTTATCATAGATGTACTTATTATTTGTATCCTATATTATTTTAATAAACTCATCATATGTTTTATCTAAATTTATCATCTAATTGGTCTACTATAGAGATAGTTTTATCACCCTTGTACCCTAGGATATCTATGTCCCCTTTAACTCTAGATAACCCCAACATATATTTATAGGGTTAAGAATCTAGTGAACCTAATATTTAATCTCTAAATCCTAGGTTAATTAAGGCATGTTGATATTTTTTATAATCCTATATTGCTATAAAATATGTACAACATGGATGCATCTACCACCCATTTTTTGGTTCTGATTTGTGATAGTTGCTATGGTTTGCTATACAACTTACCTTATCATAAATTTAAAAAAAAATCATATAAATAATGATAGGGTTTTAAATTGGAAACAACGCTTAAAATCTCTTCAAAATTCATTTTATAATACACTAGAGTAAGGGCCTTCTAAACCTAACATCGTAAGAGGTGGCCTTATTGATAAATCAGGTAACATGTATCCTAAAATTTCACTATTTGAGTTTATAAAGCACTTAAATATCTATAAATATATCCTAAATGAGGCATTATGTGATACCAAAGTACCAAGTGATATAACATTGTCTGATTTTTTAGATATTATGCAAAATCTAATATACAACATAAACAATATTACTTTTGGTTATAAAGAGGCATCCTCAAAGAATATATTTATCAATATTTACCTTCACCAAAAAAAATTCCTTCTCATAATAAATAAAACCAATATGAACATATTCCATTAGTTTCAAAAACATATACTGATGTTATTTAACATTTAGACTTGTTAGACACATCATCACCTTATAAGTTTATTTTTGTGAGAACATTATAGATGAAAATATTACCACAAAATGTAGAGTCACCACATATGGAAATAATGTTAAATTCCATAAAATGGACCAAAAATATATATATAATTTTTAAAAGAGGATCAACAATCCCAAAATCTAATAAATTCTTATTTGCCACTCTAGATGTAGGTGTGTGTTTGAAACAAAATAGTAAAATGAGTATTATGGATAGCAATTGAGGGCTCAAAATTTGAAATATATATTTTCTCTCCTTAATTGACATTGGACCTTTAGATTTGGAAACATGTAATATGAGAATCAGGGGATTTGATAATATTTCACCAAGAGTATTTGGATAATTAACATTGAATATTAATATAGGTCCACGTACGTTACCCATTTTTGTCAAATTATGTCAAATTATTTGAACTACAACATTATCTTGGGATAGCCTTGAATATATGAGATTATTTGTTTTCTTATAATTTACACACATGATAAAAATTTAGTTATCGGGGATTTATTTACATGTGTATAATGGATCCTAATCCATTCAAACATTGTGAAAAGGTAAAACAAATAGATAATAATACACTATATTCTTACAAATATTAGTAAAAAGGACAAGGGTGAGAGAAAAATTATCAAGATATAGCTCAAACCATCTCTCATACATATAATGCAACATTCATTGACACTAGTATGACAACCCAACAAGTTTGTTCTATCTAGGGAATTAAGGAGACCATTTTTACATTTACCTGAGTCTCTAGCTTCATTATTTATGTGTTTAATAGAATGACATATTATGTTTTTAAATAATCCTATAGAGGTTGATATCAGTCATTCTCTACCTAAAGGATATGATGTGAATGCTTACTATGATTATCATTAGGGACCAGGGCATTCTACGAATAGATGTTTTACCTTGAAGCCTACGATCTAAGATCTTATTGATGACCAAAATATTACATGTGATGATCCTCTAAAGGAATAAGGTTCAAAACATAGTGATCCACACAAATAGAAATTATTTAGCAATTATTTTGATGATCCTTAAGAAAATAATTTAGAATTACAACATGTACACACTGCACACCAAGAGATTTAGAGTAAATAGATTAAAAAACATTGAGACAAAGAGGATTTGATAATTACCTTATTTATGGGTTGTGATTATTTTTGGTATAACCATATTGATCCTACACAAACAAAAAGGACTTATCATATAAGGCATTTTTAGTATCTTGGTTTGGATCTACAAGACTTTCTAATAAAGGTTAGTTGGAAAGAATCCTTGAGAAACATAATAATACTAATTTATTGTGGTCCTAAATTAATTAAAATAGGGGTTTGGTTTATTATTACCACATATCCATATTCATTTTACACTATGAAATTTCGGGTTATGCCAAATGGAAGCAAAACATGATCAAAACTAGTAAGGTATTTCTTTTTCTCATAAAGGCAAATTGATACACATTCCAAATGATATAATTAATTAATCTACTCCACATGTAAAACATGAGGAGGAACATGATATGTACTTTTAAATTTATCTAATAGTAATGAAAACAATTTCAAAGATCCAAATTAAGGTCAAAAATCTTCAAATACTCAAACAATACCTTAAAAAAAAAACATTCAAAAATCCAAAAATATTTTCAACATAAACATGTTCTATTATCTCTTTGGCATCTATGTTAGTTCCATGTTAATCAATAACATGCCAATTACTTCTACATACATGTGATTCATGCATATACTTGGGTTTACAATAGGAATACATAGATACATGATCTATTATTATTTTGGATGTTAGACCTTCCTTCTACTCATGTCATGTGAACATTGGTGGTATCTGCTTCATTGGTCTTGATATATATATATATATATATATATATATATATATATATATATATAGGTTATATGGTTTGAGGATCATCTTTCATTATCATGTTTGAGCTTATATGTATTTAGACATGCCTTTATCCATGATTATATTTTATACAATGCATTGATTGTGATATTTACTTAAATGTTTTTCAAACACATTTGATCCATGAGATACTATGATATGTTTATGCTAGTTTTTCATGATTTCCTTAATGCAATTCCTTGAGTGTATTTCATTGCTATTATCTTATTTTTTTCATAATTTGAATATGATCCTTTGTTTATGTCCCATATTGTTTTATTAATTCTTTGAAATTTTATATGTCATTGCATTTGGTATATTGGTATTTGAATATGTTAGTGCTTGCTTTGTTTACATTTGACTAAGTTGTGTCCCTTTGATTGTGTGTAATTTTAACACACCCCTTGTTTTTGATCTCTTTTAACTATTGCATTTTTGACTTCATTTTGAGTTTTGTTATGTGTGTTATTATTTTATTTTTGAGATTATACTATTATTATCTAGACATTTCCATGATATTTATCATGCATCCTAAGTATTCATGTGATCACATTGTTCTATACACTTCAATGCTACATTCACCTAGACATGTTATTATATATGATGCATGGTTCCATTCATAAATTATATAGTGTTTTATCCTTTTGAGATGAGGTAACTATTATTTTATATTTTTCCTTCACCTCAAATGGGGTAATATTAATGGGGGCATGCCATAGAGGCATGTTCTTAACATTTGACATAATTTTTAGATTTAGTGGGGGTATAATTTGGAACTATATAATCCACACTTAATCAATGTTTGGTATAGTTTGAAAATTTATTATGGGAATTATTTGGAAGCATGTTCTCCACACTTATTAACATTTATCATAGTTCTTAGTTTTAATTGGGGCATGCTTTAGAAACAAGTTATCCATATATATTCAGTATTCAACATACACAAATTTAGTAGGGGCATGTTTTGGAAACATATAATTTATATTGGTACTTATATTAGGTTTTAGATTTAGTGGTGCATGCTTTGAAAACATGTTATTCACACTTATTCAATATTTAATACAAACAAATTTAGGTGGGGAATGTTTTGGAAACATGTCCTCCACATTGGTACTTATTTTAGTTTTTATATTTCTTCATATATATTGGGGGCATACTTTGGAAAAATGTTTTCCACACTTACATAATTTTTGAAATGGCCAAAACACATAGTTACATGATTTAGATTCATAATTATGACAAAATTATATACATTAGTACCATTATTATACATAGTTTCAACATGAGACATATCTAAGGTTCATATGTTATGTAATGTGTACCTAATATTAAAATATCTAATTCATTTTCAGATTTTAAAAAAATCTCAAGGACTATCATCATCCATAAGGATGGAGTTTTATGGAGTGTATTAAGCCAATCTAGTGTAGTATTTGGTTCACTTTAGGTTGGTTGAGATTATTAAATCACTCAAGATTGCCAAGTTCTTAGGTTGGAATTGATTGTCTCATCTATACTCACCAATTTAATAGTATGAGTTGACTTTATTCACTCATTCTCACCATGTTATAATTATGATTGTATTACATGGTTGATTTAATCTCAACTGTTGGGTGGAAACTCACATTTTCTCCAAAGTTTGGGGTATGTGCCTTATAATCTCTCTCTATCTCCTTAGATATATGTAGTTTATAAATTTATATATTTGTATTAATCATAGTTTTATATCATTTCAATGATATGTATTTAAAAAAAAAAATTCCAATAGTCAATGCAATTACATCAATACATAGGTGTACTCATAAACCTCGCTCTTTTAATTTCAATCATTTCAAATGTTTTCAATTTAAGATTATATACACTAATTTTGAACCATAACATGAACTTGGTTGTAGGTAAATCACTAGAAAATCACTCAATTTAGACTAAAAAAAATAACTCATATTAGACTCAAGAAAAGGTAAGTTGTGTTATACACACCTTATTATGCATTTCTTCTCCTTAAAACTAATAATTTCATTATTAGAATAAAGGGGGAGGAAATGAAGACATATTTTATGAATTATATTGAACCTCAGTCTTGTACACTTGGAAAAATTAGACCTTGGTTTTTCCTCTTAGTTTTAAACCTCTTCCACTTTTGAAAGTATTGCATCTATTATATATTTTACCCCTTGTCCTATCTCTTGGTCTGACTAGTCTTATGTTGATGTCCCAAACCTGCTATCTTTCCCAGAATACTATTAATATGATTATGTTTCACCTCTTATTATTTTGACCCTATACCAACATTCCTAATCCCTATACACTATCATCACAGATAGACACCTACATCAACATAGGTGTATTATTATGATGCAAGTGTTTAGTGCCATAAAATCATCTAATTTTCAAATGAAATGTATCCCAATGGTCTACCTATATGATTAAAGGCAAGTTATTTATCCAAATTGATTGATATAAATAAAATATCAATCCTCATTCATTCCTCACCTAGCATATACCAAGGTAATATATCAAAAGAATTCAATCAAGCACTTAATAAATTAAAGCTTTCTTATTTTCTCTTATACTCATATGAGTCATAAGAAACACACATACATAAGTCTAAAGTACTGAAAGAGCATCTTAAGAGTATAATTTTTCAAGTTACAAGTTAGATCACTATTGCACTTACATTCCACATATTGCGTGATTCACACACAATAAAACAAAGAGGGGATAATTACATCAATCTGAGGCCCTCTTCAAAGTGTTGTCTATGTAGGAAATTATCATTAATAGATGGGTCTTTAGGGTTATATTGACACTATGTGCCCACTAACCCATATTTTATAAGGTTACTTTAAATATGAAGAGCTAGGGTTTTATATTTTTATGAAGAGTGAAATTATATGACCCAAATCAGAATACATTAGAGAAAACACAAAGACAAACCTATAAGCATCTAGGTGGTCACATCTTTTCCGAATAGGTATTTCATATAAGACACCTACACAAAGTTTAGATAGTAACATCAATGTAACCATCCAAATATGATTTTAGTTTTCATGGATCCAGAGGTACTCAATCCATAATTTGGTGATTGTTTTAGAATCTTCTTATAGTTTGCTTCCTTCCTGTTCTAGATCCATAATTGTATTATCTTTAGAACTAACTAAGTAAATTATTTCTTTGTCATTTATATATCTAGCATAGTTATACTTAATATTATTATCCTACCTTAGTCTAATTAATTCAAAATATGTTATATCTAAGTTTATCATGTAATTAGCCTATTATAGAGATAATTTTATAACCTTTGTACCCTAGGATATATCTATCTCCTTTAACCCTAAATAATCCAATATAGATTTCTAGGATTAAATAAATAAAGGCCAAAACTAATATGAATAAAACATGGTGAAAATTTATGATGCATAACTATTATCTAAATCAACCTATGCCTTCTTTTAGATCCTTCTTGTTTGGAATCTCAACCCAACTTTGAATACATCTTTCTTAGATACCTCAACAAACCTTATTATTTCATAAGTACATGAAATCTAACTCTGACTACCACTTTAAAATCATTCTCCCCTTACCTTTATAACACTCTACCATCTCACTCATTACCCAAACATCCTCACCCACCCTACTCCCTATTTTCCTTCATGTAGACCATGGGCCTACTCAACTCCACAAAGATTCATAACCTCAATTCTTATTTATAACTACATGAACATGTTAATTCATCATGTATAGTATTTCTTGGTCATAAAAACTTACAAAAACTCATCTTCATGATTTTATTATTCACCGGATCATTGAATACATCAATTTCTCAAATAAGACTAGTCCTCCTTCTATCATTTAAAACACCAAAACCTCCTTACATAGCTAAAACTGGGTGTCTCAAAAAATCAAAACTTGTTTCAAGTACCCATTAAGTCCCTTCAAATTCATGCAAAGTTTATTTGTTCAACTCGCAACATAATCTCAATAACTCACCACCTCCTCTCAATTATGTCTTATTGGCAAAAATTGGCCCACATACGAATATTTTTATTACATAACCTAAGTAGTCTTCAAATACATCCATGGTTTCAGGATCAAAGGATATAATTACTCCCTTTAGGGGTTTGGTTCATTTATCTTTTCTCAATGAGTGTAACTATATAAAAAACCAATAAAGGAATTGGTTTTTATAAACAAGATAATGAGATAAGTTCATAATTGGTGACCTTCAAAGGTCTAAATTCAATCATGATCCACCTAATTCATTTGAGCAAAAAAATTCACAAATTCAAACCAATTATATTCCTTAAAAAAGATATAGCAGTGTGGGATGTGTTAGAGGATGTAAAATCAAAGCCATAAGAACTATCCACTTGGGTCCAAAATCTTCAATAGGATCTTGAAATTAAACACATGGCTACTAAGTGTCAAATCCTTGATTGATCAAATTAAATATCATAGCACACAGGTGCTTATTTGAGTTAATAATTCAAGATAAATCAATGGTGAACATCTAATTTCATAGTTAAAGATCAATGATGATCTCAAGGTCAAAAATTTAGAGGATCCTAAGAAAGAATGTGTATGTGCCTAGTGTCTCAATTGTGGTGACCTCTAAGTAGATCCATGACTTGTATTTAATCATATTTTAAAAACTAGATCAATATTCCATGTTTGATCTAAAAGACCAAAGGTTAATAGAGTGTGTTCAATTTTATAGAAGGAGATCGATGGTGCATGTAAGGTAAAAAATTTAATGATCCTAGATTACATGCATGGATACCACATGGCATAAGCACATTAACTAGATAGAGACTAATAGCAGGGTCAGTAGGAGGTATGCATGACTACCAAGTGTCACATTTTTAAAATCTAAGATAAATATCAAAATGGGGCTACAAAGTGGCATAATCTAGAAGGTAGATCATAGATCAATGTCAATGATGAAGGTTAAAGAAAAGAGACTCTTGAGAAGATTAATGGAGAAAATTTGATGAGGATCTAGGGGATATAGGATGAGGACACATGTTTGAGGTGACAATGGTTAGGTTTTAAAATAAAATAAGTATCTGGAAGACATGTCACATAGGGGACACATCAGATCAAAATATTTTTCCACATAAATAGGCAAACATATAAATGTGAGATCAAAATATGATCTAGGTTACTAGATAAAACACTATAGAATCATATGACACCATTAAATATTAGACAAACCTCTTAAAATCTCTCAAATGTATGTTTTATTCTTGTTCTTGATCAAGAGACTAGGTAGATTGTGGATCTTCATTAAGACTATGACTATATGAAAACCAATAAGGGAATTATTTTTCATCTTCATTGGACCTAGGTTCAGAGTTTGGAGTAAGGGTTGAATGGTAGTTCTGATAATTATGTTCTGAAGGGACACCAGATGAATGAGTCCAAGTGACTATCTAATAATGAAAGGACATATCAAAATGAATCATGGTGTGATAATATCATTAAGAAGATGGAAATTTTAGAGTTTAAAAAGGGAAAGTGGATTATTTAATGAAGTTTCAAAATTCTTTATGGACTTTTCCATTTTTAATGGGTGATGACTTAGTACTTCCAACAAGTTCTTGTCTTCTAGTATGTTCCTATGCTAATGAGAGGTCTTGAAAGACCATTTGGAGCTAATTAAGTTTAATTTGTTGAGGGAGGATTAATCTTAATTGCTCCAAAGATAATTGTGAATTCATAGAAGGTTGTTACAACTCATTTATTGATTTCTAATGTCATGTTCCTCCTCTCTTCCCCTGTTTCTTCTATATCTTCAATTTTCTTCCCCATTTGTGAAGGAATTTTACTTTTGAGAAGAATAAATCTCTCATTTTTTAAGAGTAGTAGACTCTCATTTGATAAGGAAAAAACATGTAGAAAATTGTATGAAAGACCTCTTGAATCAATAAATATTTTCTTTACCTATCTCTTGCATCAAAATTGTGTTTAGTAAGCTTATGCATGATGACATTGTGAAGGGGTGTCTTCCACATCCATTGTCATTCTTTCTTGATTATGTTTTGGTTGTTTTTAACTTAGTTTTAGGTCTAAAATTGTGATATTTATACTATTAGTATAATTATGTGAAAATTTTATAATTCCTCTTTGCTTCATTCATTTCTTGGTGAACCTAGATCATGAAATACTTATGCAAATAACTAGTTTGTAAGATTGTGTGAGATAGAATTATATTATGATTCATTAATTTTTATTTCATAATTATGTTAATTATAATATAAATTTGGTGCATCATATTTTTTCTCTCGTAGTTACCCTTTACCCCCTCTCTATCCCTTTTCCCAGTAGAAGCATTACTGTAGGTGATCCACCAAGAGGAAGTTGACATTCTCTAGAGGTTCAACCCCACAATAGGATAACCATGTTAGAGGTAGAATAAATAATATGAGGGTTAAATAAATGAGTCCAAATATTATAATTTTAATTTCATTCCTTTAAACTATTAACCAATCAACACATATCAACTTGATCAAGAAGAATTAACAAGAGAGTTCATACATTCAATGCATACAAAAGATCAAACACTTAACAAATAGTTAATGTGGGAAACCCTCATGGGGAATAAAACCCAATCTAAATCATACAACAAAAATGGAATAATATCCTATAATAAATTACAAATAAGATACTAATTAACTCTTTTAGACCAGCAAACCTTGATCATATCCTTTTGACCAAAGGTATTTCGTAAAACACATGTTTCATAAGAAAAAACTACCCCTAAGGAAGACAAAGTAGTTTAAACCCTCATTTGAACACCTTAACATTATAAATTATGTCTTCAACACTTTATTATGGTTATATATTTACTAACCTCTACACAAACACTCTCTATCTCAAATAGGCCTCTCACATAGGCAAGTCACAATCTCTTTCCTTCTTCAATCAATTTGTCCTTATATGCACACTCAGACCTCTTCACATATTATAAAGTTTCAAGATAATTATTATGACATTAGGAAAATTACCTATAGGTCATACACATATTCAGCTAACTATTTTTCTCATTATCTCAACCAACATGCACACTACCTATCCTTCTCTCCATAACTTTCACATGCACCTTGCACTAGTGTCTCTCACATACAAGTCTAGAAACCATCACATTTGTTTTTATTATATATAGATAAATCATGAATTAAAAATATAATAATATTTATTTTTCATCCAAAAAACATTCATTCACCCTTAAATCATCTCACATACATCATTCTTAAGCATAATCCACTTTCAAGTAGGCTTAAGTCACTTTTAGGTCCTATGGAGACCCATTCAGCTCTTTAAGACATCCCCAAGAAAAATAAGACCATAGGAACACTTTTTAAAAATCATTATCTATAAGTCCTACTTAAGTGTCCATATCCATCATGGTGCCCTTCTACTTATGAACAAAATTCTTAAACAATAATTTATGCACACAATCATTATGAGTGAACACACAGTCACCTTATAAAACATTTTTTATATTGCACATGAATGGTTAAACCTTAATAATTCACATAGATAATAATTATGTATTCCAAAAAACTCCTAAATATCCAATTCATGATGATATATTGAAACAATATCAAAACAAGCTTGAACAATATTCTCAAGTCACTTACAATCCATGCACAAACACACAATGGAATGTGGAGATTAATATTTGTTAATATACACACTTTTAGATATTCAAAGTTATATGTATAGATGTTCCTAGGATTAATCTACATATTTTATTTTTACTTCACTATCAAATTATTCTTGAATCAAAATTTATGGCCCAAAACTAGATATTAATCTTTCTTTCATAAATTCAAATATTCAAATGTCAACGGTCACAATTACACATCAACCACTTTGATTATATCTCATGTCCTTATTTTTTATATTAAAATAAAACCATATATATTGTTTTGTATTTAAAAAATAGGTACCAATTCTAAAATGTTGGACCTTAGCTACTTTGACCTCATCTCATGTAATCATAAAACTTTGACTCAATGTGCCTCATCAATCTCTACAGATCAATCAAGTATTTAAATAGAAACACTTACCATTCAATAAATATTTATGAACAACCATTCACAATTATATCCTTATCCTTTAAATTCTATCATTAATTAAAAAATGAACACTTTTCCTCATCTTCTTGCTTCCTGACATCTTGAAACACACACACTCCATTGATCTTCTATAAGATGATTGATATTTATCTTTGCTAAAAAACTATCATATTGACCCATTTGAAACTAGGTGCATCATTAGATCTCAAAGTACAAACTCATGTGAACAATTATATCTCCACTAGGTATATATCATTAACATCATGCAAATTGACTAAGTATGGGGACCAAGTGCAATATGCCTAGAAAGCCTACTTTGCATAGATATATCTTTGGCCTCAATTAATCTCATGACCTTGAATTTACACCATATGAATAGATTTCATATGTGAATACAACCATATATAAAAAAAATATCATAAATCATTTTCATGTGAGAGATATAATTCCATTAAATATCATTCTCAAAATTTTCTTCCACAAAGCCAACTATGTCAAAAACTACTTGGGAGGCCAACTTTGCACTTGTATAAATTTTGACATGATTTATAAAATGCTTTTAAATTTAGTGAAAATAAAATAGGATAAAAATTTTAAAAATGCATATGATTAAATTTTCTTGAAACATCCACATGTGAGATATATTCCATCATCAAAATTCTTACTCGGCTCTTTTTGCCACATTGTAATTTTGGCTAAGTATGGGGAAACATTGTCAAAATGCTTGGGAGCCTAAATTTTCATCCTCATATCTTTGACCATGATTCATCACATGAATTCACATATATAACATAAAAAATATGGACTAATTTTATCACAACCATATGACCAACTCCCCTCGACTCATTCCCATGTGGAAATGGTGACATCATCAAACTAATTAGATTTTCTACCACTGACCAAAATGTCTAGATGACAATAATGATAAACTAGAAAAAATCCACTCATACACACAAGCACTCAAATATTATAAAACATATTAAGGACCTCTTTCACATACTTAATACCACATAATCATCTATGAACATCTCTAACCATACCAAAATTTAAGATCAACCAAGCCAACTTCAAGCACACTAGAACAACACATTACACACTTTGTCATTGTTACTTACAAATAAAATAACTTAATCCACTCACTAAGACACCTTTAGGACAACACCATGACATCAATGAAAAGTATATAACAATATCCCCTTTTGTCATTGATGTCAACAAACATCATTTAGTTCACCTTCTGTCTCTTTAAGCACTTTCATAATAGAAACTTTATCCCCCTTTGACACAATGACAATGTGGGCACCAACTAATCTTGAGGACCTAAAAAGACTATCAATAGGAAAATACCATCTTATAAAGATTATACAAACTCCCCCTTACCTTGAACCAACCTCTTCTTTAACCAAGCACTATAACAAATGAATAAAGAACACACAAAAATTACTAGAATCTGATGAAACTCACCAAAAAACATCTAAGAGGGACTCCCCCTAAGATCTCTAGTCCTTTTCAGATCTCCACACTTTATAAAAAAACACCATGTAGGATTACTATCCTTATTTCTTAGGTTACTTCCATGACTACCAACTCTGCATTTGTATTATACCAAATAGTAAGCATGCACTAAACCAACCTGAGAACATACCTTAAAATACTTATGCCTTCCTTATTTTTGGATAAGATGAACAAAAATCACATATTCAAGATTAAGCCTATCTATAATCATTATATCCCTACTTACCACCTTTGATATCCATGAGTTCACTTTTTTTTTGTCTTACACTCTAGGAGCCTGATAAAACCTATTATATCTTATTGGCATTTGCTTGAAAAATATAACAATGTGACCTCTCTATTCACAGCTGTAGAAAACCATACTCTTTGATGGAAACTCATCTTGTCTTACCTTGAATGGACAATGATTTAAAAAGTGTCCTATGTCATGATAGTTTAAGCACTTAACCTTTTTCACACCTTTTAACTGATGACCCCTATCATAGTTTCATGTAGATTCATTCTTAATAGGTCTTTTTTTTCTCTATCTCTATGCCCAAACTGATTACAAATATAGCAGTAACCATTGAAATTTACATACCTCATGGCATTCAGATGTCTTATCTAATTTGTATTCATTCTATAAACACCTCCATTTCTTATTTAATGATTTATATTTAAAGGCTGATCCACCTTATTCTTATTGACATTCATGTTAACATAAGAAATAACTTTGGGATCTTCATTAAAACCCAATCAAGATATGTCACTAGCTAACTTTTGACTATTTAGGAGATCATCTAGATCATTAGAAATTTTTATCAAACTTGACAAATGATTTCACCTTTTTTGTAGACTTCTCTAATTAATATTTCAAAGAGATAATCTTAGAATCATACTTTGAGCACTCATCTTCTTTAGCTTTCAAGCTTATAGATAGGACTACCAATTAAAAACTGAGATGCTTGACCATATCTTCATGCTCTTTAAAATCTTCATCCATTATTTCCTCAAACATAGTAAATTTATCCTCAAAGTCTTTGAATTTAATTTTCATATTTTTATTGATATTCTTATCAATATTTATTTATTCATGAGCATTTGTCAATGTAGTCTCATATTCCACCTCATCTTCATCATCATCTGAATCACACCAATTAGACTCTTTTTGATGTGAGAAACTACCTTCCTTAACCATTAATATATGTTCATATTCAATAGGACCATCATCTTCATGATCATACTTTGAGTCATTGACATCACTCTCATCTGATGAGCTACAATCCTCTTTAGTGTAGAGACTCTTCTTGTCCTTGAAATACTTGTTATCAAACCTTCTAAATCCCTTTTTGATTTTATTAGACCTAAATTTTCTCTTTCCATAATCATGACCTTGATCATGATCTTCATCATAATCCTTACTATACTTATGAGGTCACTTATTATCAAAATGTCCTATCTCACCATAATTGAAGCATTTGAGGGGTAGTTTACCTTTATAATTGACTGGACCTATTCTCAATGTCATTTAAATCAAAGTAAATAGTTCATCCTCATCTATATAAATAATGTCATCCTTCTTAAGTTTATTACCTTGGAACTTCTTCTTTGTCTTCATTTAAGTCTTGAAAGTTGCTTCCTTCTTTGGTGTTATATCATCATTCTTCCTCATCTCATAGGTAGTAAAGGTGTCATGCAATTAATCCATCTTAAACTGAGTAACATCATGAATTTCTTCTATAATAGATAATTTCATATAAAAATTTAGAGGTAGATACCCTAATACCTTTTGAATAATAATATACTCTTCAAGGTTATCTCTAAGACCTCTAATGATGTTCATAATCTCATCAACTCTCTATAGAAAGGATGCCACAATATCTTCTTCATTCATATCGAGACTTTAAAATTGCATTTTATGAGTCTATAACTTAGCAAGCTTGACTTTTGAATCTCCTTCATAAAAACCACATAAGACCACATGTGATGGAATTCATTCCCTTAGAATTATTCTCAAATAACTTATTGTCTACAACACTAGATACAAGATTAGTAAGAATAATATAACCATCCAAAACATATTCCCATACCTCAAACCCTAGGGACATAATGTATGTCTTCATATTAAAAACACAAAATGCATAATTGGATCCACTGAACATTGGTTCTTGCTTATTAGAGAATCCTCATTGATGAGTACCCATTTTGTACCTTGGATTACCTTTAAGCTGTTAAGCATTTACAAAAGGACTTACTATGATACCAATTTTTAGAGGTATAATAACTAAGGGGAGGGGGGTAAATCAATGATCCTAGA
>JARHVA010005604.1:472500-525000 GCA_037957365.1 Torreya grandis | reverse complement strand
TAGTTTATCTCACCAAGAAACATCTAAGAGGGACTCCCCCTAAGATCTCTAAGCCATTGTACTTTTTGACCATCATCAGATCTCCACACACCATGAAGAACCACAATGCAAGCATACCAACCTTCTTTCTTAAGACACTTTTATGACCACAAACTTTGCATCTACATTATTCCAAATAGGAAAATTAAATTTAATCAACCTAAGAACATACCATGAAATACTTATTCCTTGATTTTTTTTGGAGTAGCTAAAAAAAAACACATCTTTAAGACTAAGCCTGTCTACACTATTTGTATCACTACCTAGAACTTACAGAGCCCATAAATTTGTATATACATAACTTCAAGACCTAAAAATTCATATATAGAACAAAAAAATATTCCCACTTAAGCACACTAATTTATAATAACTTATCCTCTACAACATAATTCCTTCACAACCCTACTACCCAATTAGGCTTCTAACTTAACTAAAACATGAATAACTTGAGAACCAAAAACCTTAAAATATATACAAATCTTGATTTTACAACATGTTTTTCCCATTAAACACATTAATAATCCTTACACCTCAACTCATAAGGTAGACCACTTTTCTAGTAGAGCCCAAAACCCTAGAATCTTAAAACAAATAAGGTTAACACAACATCTTCTAATCAATGTCCACCTCTAAAACTTATTTTACACATGGAGAAAACCATTACACATTTCTGGAACAATATTTGAGATTACAAATCATTGGGAACCTTGACTTCTTATAACCCATTTTAGGACCTGCAAGCTCTTAAGCAAAAATTGGGAAATTTGAGAGCTAACAAAAATCTCCAAATTGACTTTAACATACCTTCAGATCACAAAACCACTTATAGCATGCTATACTATGTTAAAAATACCTTTCTATGTAAAAATATATTCTTAATAAATAATAAATTCTCCTTTTCCATTTGGGAACCTTCAATCCAACCCTATAGACTACTTCATCTAGAGTTATCAACAACATGGCATCACCTCAACATATTTTCCACCTAGACATACCTTTTCCAATTGAGAACACTCAACTCTAGTATTATAGAACCATATCAAGAACACTATATCATCACTTGCTTCTCCATTAAAATAAGTCTCTTGAGAATCATAAATAAAGACATCCTTTATACCATAATGCTCTAAAAGAAACTGAAGCCAAGAGTGGCCCACATCTCCTCAGTAACCACTTGAATCCTCTTATAGATATAATGCTTCTTTCTATTATTCTTATTATTAGTCTAAATTATGATAATTGGTTATTATTCTATATCACTCTTCATTTATTTAAATATATAATTGATAATATATAGAGCAACTATGGAATATTGACATATTTTTTTATTTAAAGAATAAACCATGTAGTCCTAAACCTCATCACTAGGTACTGACAATTGATGTTATTTCCATGAATATTTATTAGCAATAGCAATATGTTCACTTCGATCCATACTTACCTCAAAACTAATCTCAACCTATACCTTGGTCTTCTCCTTCATCTTGGTCTCTTCATTCTCAACATGAGTAGTCAATTAGAGCTCTTACCACTCTTCAACATTTGTAGAATTCTACGCCATAGAAAATAGATTACTTGGACCTATAGACTCATCATAATTCCTACTTACCACCTTTGGTATCCATTATTTCACTTGCCTTCTATCTTTCACTCTAGGAGCTTGATAAAACATATTCTATCTTATAAGCCTTCACTTACAAAATCTAGAAATGTGACCTCTCTATTCACAATTATATCAAACCATACTCCTTGATGGAAACTCAACTTGTCTTACCTTGAATGGATAATGTTTTGAAAATTTTACTATATCATGATAGTTGAAGCACTCAACCTTTCTCACACCTTTTGATTGATTATGCCCATCATATTTCCATGGAAATTCATTCTTAATAGGTATTCTACATTCTCTAACTCTATACCCAAATTGATTACAAGTATAGTAGTAACCATTAAAATTTACATACCTCATGGCATTTGGATATCTAATTTCTTATATCACCTTCACTCCTTGTCTAATGATTTATCTTTAAAGGATAATCCACCTTTCTCTTATTGACATTCATGTTAACTTAAAGAAGTAATTTTGGGCTCTTCCTTAAAAACTAATTTAGATCTATCATTAGTTGAATTTTGACTCTTTAGGAGATAATCCAAATCATTATAACTTTTATCAAACCTAACAAATGATTAACCTTATTTTTAGACTTCTCTAATTCATCTTTCAAAGACACAATCTTAGAAGCATACCTTGATTACTCATATTATTTCAATTTTAGGCACAAGACTTCCAATTGAAAACTGAGATGCTTGACCATATCTTCATGCTCATTGGAGTATTCATCCATTATTTCCTTAAACACATTGAATTTATCCTTAAATTCCCTTAATTTATATTTCATCTTCTTATTGACTATCTTCTCAATCTTTAGTTCTTTATGAGCAATTGTCAATGTAGTCTCATAGTCCACCTCATCTTCATCATCACCTAAATCACATAAGTAGATTCCTCTTGATGTGAGAAACTACCTTCCTCAGCCATGAATAGATCTTCATCCTCAAAAGGACCATCATATTCATAATCATACTCTAAGTCACTGACTTCACTCTAATCTAATGATTTCTAATCTTATTTAGTGTATAGACTCTTCTTATCCTTAAAGTACTTTTTTTATCAAACCTTCTAAATACCTTTTGATTTTATTAAACCTGAGTGTTCTCTTTCAATCATCATGAACTTGATCATTCTCTTCATCATCATCCTTATTATACTTATGAGGCCACTTATTGTAAAAATGTCCTATCTCACCATAATTGAATAATTTGAGGGGTAGTTTAACTTTATACTTACCTAAACCTATTCTCAATTTCCTTGAAATAAAAGCAATTAGTTCATCCTCATATTATCAATAATTTCATCCTTTTTGAGTTTCTTACCTTGGAGTTTCTTATTTGTCTTCATTCTAGTCTTGAAAGATAATTCTTTCTTTGGTGCTCTATCATCATTCTTCCTCACCTCATAGGTAGTAAGGGTGCCATGTAATTGATCCATATTCAACTGATTAAGATCATTAATTTATTCTATAACAGATACTTTTAGATAAAACTTGAGGGATAGAGACCTTAATACCTTTTAAACAATAGTATCCTCTTCAATGTTCTCTCCAAAACCTCTGATGATGTTCACAATATTATCAACTTTCTACAGAAAGGATTCCATAATTTCTTCTTCATTCATCTTGATAATTTAAAATTTCCTTTCATGAGTCTATAAAATAGTAAGCTTGACCTTTGAATCTCCTTATTAAATGATCAATATTTTGTCATATACCTCTTTAGAATAATTATAATGTATTACCTTGGTAAACTCAATTTCTGTAAGAACATCAAATATATTCTTATCTACAACACTAGATGGAGGAGTAGTAGGAACAACATATCCATCCACAACAAATTTTCATCCATAAAACCTTTAAGACATAATGTATGTCCTCGTCCTGGTACTATAGAATGCATAATTGAATCCATTGAACAATGATGCTTACTTAGTAAAGAAGCCTCCTTGATGACTACCCATTTTGTACATTGGATCACCTTTAAGATGTTAAGCCTTTACAAAAGTACCTACTCTGATAGCCATTATTATTGGTAAAATCATTGAGATGGGGTGAATTAGTGAGCCCAAATATTATAATTTAAATTTCAATCCTTTAAACTATTAACCAAACAACATATATCAACTTGATCAAAAATCATTAACAAGAGAGCTAATACATTCAATGCATATATAAGATCAAACACATAACACATAGTTCCCATGGGAAACCTCATGGGGAAAAAACCCACTCTCAAGATTATAACACAAATGGACTACTATCCTATAATAAATTACAAATAAGATACTGATCAACTCCTTTAAACTAGAAAACCATGATCATATCCTCATAACCAAAGGTATTGAGTGAAACACCTACTTCACAAGGAACAACTATCCATAAAGAAGACCAAGTCCTTTAGACCCTCATTTGAACACCTAAACCTTATAAATGATGTATTCAACACTTGATGATAGATCTCTATTTACTAACCTCTATAAAAATAATATCTATATTAAATAAACCTCTTCTCATATCCTCAAATTAAAAGATCACTATTATGAAATTATAAACATGACCTACCAATCATACACATAGTAAAAAAACAATTCTTCTCATTAACTCAACCAACTGACACATTGCCTATCATTTTTTCCATAACTCTCACATACACTTTACACTAGTCTCTCTCACATACATGTCTAGAAACCAACACATTTGTTTTTACTATATATAGTGAAATTGTGAATTAACAAGATCAAAAAAAATTGTCATCCAAAAAAAATGCCTTCACAATTAAGTGATCTTAGATGGGTCACACTTAAATACAATCTAATTTTAAATAGGCCTAAGTCACTTTTTGGTCCTATGGAGGTGGAGACCCATTCAGGACTTTGATACATCTCTGAGTAAAATTAGAATAAAATAACACTTTTCCAAATCATTAATCCATGCCACATGATCTATAGGTCCTCATTACGTGTCCATATCCATAAAATTACCCTTCTACTTAAGCAAAATATTCTTAAACAATATTTTGTGCACATAGTCATTATGAGCAAACACATAGTCACCTTGTAAACCATTATTCATACTACATACGAATGGTAAAACCTTCATATTTAAAATAAAACATAATTATGGATTCTAAAACACTCCCAAATGGACAATTATTCAAGATATATGGAAACAATATTAAAAAAATCTCTAACAATCTTCTTGGGTCACTTATAGTCCATGCACAAACAAAGTCAACTTTAGAGCTCAATATTTATGACTGTACACACTTTCAGATCTTGAAAGTTATATTTAAATATGTTCCTTGGATTCCTATACATGTTTTATTTTTAATACACTATCAAATTCTACCTAGATCAAAAGTTATGGCCCAAAAACTAGACACTGGTCTTCCCTTCATAAATGTAAATATTCAAATGTCAATGGTCATAGTTAGACCTTGACCACTTTACTCACATCTCATGTCCTCACTGATCAGATTAAACATGCACCATTGATATTGTTCTATATTTAACACATAGGCACCAATTCTAAAATGTTAAACCTCAGTCACTTTGACTCAACACACTTCATCAATCTTTACAGATCAATCAAGTCTTTCACTAGAAACATTCACCATTTGATTAATATGTAAGAACACCCACTCACCATTAGATATTTATCCTTTACCTTTACTTATAATTAAATAATGAACACTTTTCCTCATCTTGTTTCTTCTTGACATCTTGGAACACACATGTTCTATTGATGCTTTGTTGATCTTCTATAAGATGCTCAATTTTTATCTTTGCTATATAGCTATCACATTGACCCATTTGAATCTACATGAACCATTGGATCTGGAAGTATTAAATCCCATGAAACATTATATCTCCACTAAGTATAGATCATTAACATCATGAAAATTAACTATGTATGGGGACTAATTGCAATATGCTTGGAAAGCTTACTTTGCATAGATATATATTTTGCGTCGATTAATATCATGACCTCGCATTTGCACCACATAAGTGCATTCAATATATTAATCCACCCATGTCACAAAATTATCTGAAAACATTCTTTTGTGTGAGATATAATTCCATTAAAAAACCTTCTCAAAATGTTTTACCAAAAAGCCAATTATGTCAAAAATTACTTGGGAAACCAACTTTGTACTTGCATAACTTTTGATGTGCTTTAGTGCCTGATATAAAATTTAGTGATAATAAATTAGGATCAAAATTAGAGAAAAACATATGATTAAATTCTCCTAACATTTCCACACATGTGATATATTCCATCATCAAAATACTTAACTCTTCTTACCACATTACAACTTTTGCTAAGTATGGGAAGACACTGTCAAAATGCTTGGGATCCCAACTTTGCATCCTCATTTATTCAACCAAAATTCATCACATGACTTTATAAATATCACATAAAAACTAGGGACTAATGTGAATATATCCATATGACCAAATCTACTCGACTTATTCCCATGTGGTAATGGTGATGTCATCAAATTGCCTACTTAGATTTTCTACCACTAGACCTAAAATGTCTAAATGGAAATAATGATCAATCAGATCAAATACACTCATTCACATAAGATATCAAAGCTTATAAAACATCATAGGGACCTATTTCACATTCTCAATACCCTACACTCATCCCTGAACATCTATAACCATGCCAAAATTTAATATCAACCAAGCCAACTTTAAGCACACTAGAACAAACACATTATACACTTTGTCATTATTACTTAGGCTCTCAAAGAACTTCATCCACTCAACATGACACCTCCAACATAATACCATGACATCAATGACAACTCTCCAACAACCCACAACTTGGGGTTATTCCCATTTTGTGGCTTAGTTGGAGGTAGCCTAAAGAACCCCCTCCATGTGTTCAAATTAATAGCATAATAGTTTTTGGCATACCCAGTGGGACTATGTTGTTCACTAAGAGAAGATTTTTGGTGTTATCTTCATCCAATCATCCTTTAAACATCAATGGAGCATCCAATTATTTATTAGCTAGTATAAGCATCCCAAGTGCTTAGTCATCATTATTTAGTATGTATCATCACATATTTGATCAAAATGCATTTTATTTCATTCATTATCATTAATATTAGATTATAAATGTTTATGGATTCCCCCCAAGTGTATCTCAAGATTTAGTTATCAACCTTGTCAGAGTTTGTCTCTCTCTAGTCATCTAGAAAAGAGTCTAAGGGAGATAAAAATTTATCTTTTAAATGAATTGAGAGAGATTGATAGGGTGGAAGAGTGTTATAGGTATAAATAAAATATTTAATACCAAGATTTTTTTCAGGATTAGGAGTTGAGGTTTTATGAGGAGTGCTTGGTTACGTAAGACTAAGCTAAGAAATAAAATGACTATAAATTGTTATTAAAAATGAGAGCATCCAACCCTAGACTCAAACTACCCTCTCCTGCTCTTGTTTATGCTCAAACCCATCCCATTATTCCACCTTGTCAAATCTCATCTTTATCAAGAGCCAATTAAATCATTAAATACCATTCAAATTAAGAACATGAATCCATCCCATCATGGATCTTATCCTATGCTAATGACCCAAACTATGGTATACCCTCTCTTGTGAAACCACCCTATCTTATATTCATCTAAGAAGAGGAGAAGATGGATAAGACTTACACATTCCCCTCATGGAAATCAATCAAGGAGGGTATGAAGAAGAAAGAAGAAGTGCTAGTTGAGGAAATATAGGAAACAATTCAATAAAAGTAGGTGTTATCTCAGTTTAATGAGGTTTCTCTATAAGAGTTCTAAAAATCTTCTTATTTTCCTCAAGAACCACTTAAAATATCCTTCAAAGTCCCTAGTTGGAAGGACACTCTCTTAATTTTCAATCAAGGTGAACTTTTTCACCCTCCCACCATCTCCCTCATGGAGGAAGAACTTATTTTACAAAGGATAAAGGAGAATCTTGAAGTCATAGATGAATTTGAATAGGAAAATACAAGTTTATATGAGGAATAGATCATGATATGTATATCACTTCTTTCAAAGGAGGAAAAATAATGTTTGAACCAACATTCTTGGCATGGCTTTGACACTAATGAATTAGAACCTGAAGGTAGTACTGATATCTTCATAATTTAAAATATGTGTATTTAGGTTGTATCTAAGAGAAAAAATATTTTGATTTTTTTTGAGATCTTCCATTTTGTATGGTTGAATTTGAAGATGTGCAAGGTTTAAAGATTAATATGGTTGCAACAATAAATCAGTCAGATGATCATGTTAAAGAATTTATAAATGAGCAAAAGAAAGAAATGGAGGAAAAAGAGGATCAAAATAAAGTATGGCCCAAATGTACCATAACTTCATATACTAGGTAGAGGTTCTACTCCAACTTATGCCTCTTCTAGATCATGAAAATGAACTTGTAAATTAGGTTATAGAAGCTGACCAATCTCAAAATGAATTATCCATTCAAAATAATATTGACATATTTAAGAATGAAGGAGAGTGGTTAGATCTATAACAAGAAGAATATGACATTTTAAACATTATATGGGTTGGTGAACTTCCATGTTGCTTATTTCAAAGTGAGAAGAATGAGGATGGTGTTATGTTGGAATTATCCTATATGACCAAGAGGAAGGTGCCTTTTGGGATGAATTACAACTTTTTTGCCTAAACTTGGATAGTCAACCTTAAAGTTAAAAAGATCCATCAAGAAAAAATATTACAAGTGCTCTTATCATATAAATGAATTAAGATTTGAAGAAATGAACCAATATTTCTACATTGGAGACACATTTGTCCCACTTCATCCTTCAGGGAGTAAGCTAAAAGAGTCAACAATTAGGCATCTTATCCCACCTAGCTTAATCTTTCAAAAGCAAGGTATTTTCCATCCTATTCCATCATAAGTGAATGATGCTAAATGTTTCCCTTTTAACCCAGGAGGAAGACACTTGTAACATAAAACCTTTTATATATTAGAGTACATTTTATGTTTTCCTCTAAGTGCCTTATGCACATTTATTTTCAATTTTGTATTCCTTTTCATAAGTTCCTTGGGCACAATGTTGGTTTTTTTCTTTTTTATATAAGAGGAGGTTTTTCAAAAAGGGAAAACCTTATGTTAGTTTCATGTTAGCTAAGAGAAAGATTTCTAACCTCGTATTCCCAATAGATCAACTAACACAACTAATTTATTGGATATAAGGCATGTAATCCTAGGAGATTATCAAAAATGTTTACCAAAATTAGACCACATATAAATATTTTGACTATATAACTTGAGAAATCTTCATCTACAACCATGGTTTGAGGATCAAGGTAAGGAATTAATCCCTTTAAGATTTTGGTTCATTTTTATTTTCTTACTGAGTGTAACTATATAGAAAACCAATAAAGAAATTAGTTTTCATAGATACCATAATGAGCTAGGTTCATAATCAATGATCTTCAAAGGTCTAACTTCATTCATGATCCACTTGGTTCATTTAAGAAAAATAATTCATAATTTTAAAGCAAGTATATACCTTAAAAAAGATATAACAATTTGGTATGTGTTAGAAGATGTAAAATTAAAGACACAAGTAGTTGTTTGGGTTTAAAATCTTTAACAAGATCCTAAAATTGAACATTGAGCTATTAGGTGTTGAAGCTTCATTCAATCAGATTAAAGATCAATAGCATGTGGGTGCTCATTCAAGTCAATAAGTTAAGATAGATCAATGGTGTGTGTATAATTATGTAGTTAAATATCAATAGCAAGATCAAGGTCAAAATGTTAGAGGATCCTAAGAAAGAATGCATAGGTGCTAAGTGTCTCAATCGTGGTAACTTCTAAGTAGATCAATGACCCATGTTCAATAATATTGTTTAAAACAAATCAATGGTCTATGTTTGAGATGGCATATCAAAGATCAATAGATCATTTTCAATCATGTAAAATTATATCTATGGTGTGTATAAGGTCAAAAGGTTAACAAGACTAGATTATACACAAGTCTGTCATGTGGCATAAGCATGTTAAATGGATGGAGATTGATATCATGGTCTGTACGAGGCATGCAGGACTACCAAGTGTCACATTTTTGAAATCTGAGATAAATATCAATGTGGAGCTTCTAAGTGATATAATTTATAAATTAGATCACAGATCAATGACAATAATGAAGGTCAATGCTAGGAGATTATCTAGAAGATCAATAGAGAAAATTTGATCAATTTCAAAGAAACACAGGATGAGGACACATGTTCAAGGTGATAACATTCAAGTTTTAAAATAAAACTTGTAGCTTGAGGATATGCAACATAGGTGGACACATTAGATTAAAATATTTTCTCCACCTAGATAGGAAAACCTATAAATATGAGATCAAAATGTGATCTAGATTACTAGAGAAAACACTCCAAAATTTTAGGACACCATTAAAGCTTGAATAAACCTCTCAAAGTCTCTCAAACATATGTTTTATATCTTGTTCATGATTAGGAGACTAGGTAGACTATGGATCTTCATCGAGACTATGACTATATGAAAACCAATAAGGTAACTCGTTTCCATCTACATTAGACCTAGGTTTAGAGTTTGGAGTAAGGGAAAAATAGTGGTTATGACAATTATGTTCTTAAGGGACACCAAATGAATGAGTTCAAGTAATTGTATGATAATGTAAATGACATATCAAACTAAATCCTGGTGTGACAATATCATTAAGAAGATGGAAATTTTGGAGGTTAACAATAGTAAGTGGATAATTCAATGAAGTTTTAAAAGTCTTTAGGGACTTTCCCATTTTTAATGGGTTATGACTCGACACTTCCAATAATTTATTGTCTTCTAATATGTTTCTAAGCCAATAAGAGGGCTCAAAAGACCATTTGGAGCTAATGAAGGTTAATTCATTGAGGTAGGATTAGTCCTAATTGATCAAATATGATTGACAATTCATAGAAGGTGTTTGCAACTCATTTATTGATTTATGATAGCATGTGCTTCTTCTCTCCCCACCTTTCTCCTATATCTCCCATTTTATTCCCCATTTGTAAAGGACTCTCACTTTTGAGAAGATTCATTATATCATTTTTTAAGAGTAGGAGAAACTCATTTGATAAGACAAAACCCTATCAAAAATTTTATGAGAGACATCTTAAAGTAATAAATATTTTATTTACCTATCTCTTACCTCTAAATTGTGTTTAGTAAGTTTATGCATGATGGCATTGTGAAGGAGTGTCTTTGATGTTCATCATCCTTATTTCATAAATATTTTTATGTGTTTATAATTAATTTATATGTATAAACTTGTGATATTTCTACCATTACTGTAAGCTTGGTGTGAATCTTAGAATTATTTTTTGTTTCATTCATTGCTTGGTGAACCTAGTTCATGAAATACTTATGAAATTAGCTAGTTTTTGATATTGTGTGAACTATCATTATCTTATGCTTCATAAATTTTTATTTCATGCTTATGTGAGTTCTCATTTAAATTTGGTGCATCACCTTTTATCTCTCTTACTTACGATTTATGCCCTATTTCCTAGTAGAAGCATTAGTCTAGAGGAATCTGGCCCTCTTCAGAGTTTCAAACCCATAATAGGATACCCATAGTCTAGGGTTTTTCCCACTTTATGTCTTAGTTTGAGGGAGCCTAAAGAACCCCCTCCATGGGTGTAAATTAAGACTACAACAAGTCTCTTAGGCCTAAAACACTTGTCCATTCATATATTCCATAAAATACTATACCATACCACACCAAAAACATCATAATATTCAAGAGAATGATAAAATACACTAAATTATAAAGTTTCAATATTTTCCTAGGGTGGAATCACCAAATATTCCACTTTTAATTCCAAACCCCTTATTCTTGATTATTCAAGCCTGTGTGAGGCCAAGAAGGAATAAATTAGGGTAAAATGAGTTTTAAATCACTTCAATATATTCCAATTATTAGGTAAAGTTTTCTCCAAGTTTCTACACCTACTCTAATCCTTAGATGATCTTGGGTTACTATCTATCAATCTTCTAAACACCATATTAGTCCTATTTTTAGACTGAGCAAACTCAAGATTTTTCTCTTTGAGGACTATGTGTACAATAAAGGTAATTTTATTTGATTATTGAAACTAGAATGAAATTTAATAACTAAAAAAATGGTTATATAGGGTTTTTTTTTAATTCTATTATATTCTTTAATTATTATTTAAAATTTACCAATCATAAACCAACTCCCTAACACAAATTTGCATAACTTTATGCCTTGGGTAGACTGTATTTAGTAATAGGTAATTTGGTTTGAATATTGACTATTAAATGTACTTTTTAGTATTCAAATATATCATTAACAATGAAAAAATACTCCACCATTATATCAACAACTCAACTTCTTGAGTGTAACTCAAAGAGACTCTCTACTCTTCTTCCCACTGATTGAGTCAAAAACATAATTATTGAAGATTGTGTAATAAAACTTGGGACTTGTAAATAAGTATAAATAACTCATGTTATTCAATAATGAAAATATGTAATACATATTAGTGAACTAATTCAAATTTTTAATTCATCCATTTGAAACACTCAGTTATATATTGAGTTTAAAACACATATATAACTAGTCATATACAGATTGTTACAAAAAAGAAGCAACATTCTTCCTCATAGATACCTTCTCATCTTTAAATTTTATCCCCCTTAAAACTTATAGGGTCTCCTCCTACTTATCCTCACACACCACTCCCTCTAATTCATACCAACCTTGTATATTTCAAACTAAAGCAATAAACTTCCTATAAGACTAACCCACATAGGGTGGTGGTTACCAAAACCCATTTCCTTAGCTTAATTTTCTCTTCATCATGCATGGTATGTTATGACACACTTATAATATATACTTGGGACCTTATAAGACTTATAAAACCATATTACCAACATTAAATATCATGAAACTCATTTAGAACACTATTAAACTCCCTTACACAATTTAAATATTCAAATTGCCCATTTTGGTGGAAAAATGCCAAAGAGATACTAACACTCATTTCTCATTAAATTTAATCATAAAAAAACAACATATAGGACATTTTAATACCATTTCACACTCACATAAGACCAAAATTATCACAAAGTACACTAACACTCATATTACCTAGTGATGCCCCTGCATCAATTTATATACGAATTACATGAATGTGTGTCTAGTTGGGATCCTCCACATGTCTCATTCATAATGGTCATGGAGTGGTAGGTGAATAAAAAATGTTAAATGAAATATATAACTACAGATGTCTAAATCAATAAGTAACAACCATTCATGTCTCTCCTAGTGACCATGATAAAGGTATAATAAATAGATAGAGATTCCCAACCCATGATCCCATGACCAATTATATGTTTCCACCTACCTCTCGCCATGTGGATGTGGAAAATTAAAAAATAGAAAGTTGACTTGGAGAATAGTAAGGGTCACACCATGAATATTTATCACATGGTTAAAAAAATTAAAGTTAAAAAAACCATGTGAACACTTTAAATGTTAATGGCATTCTAATAATTTAATGTAGCCACATAGGGTTATAATGATTATTTAGATAAATTCAAAACCTTAAATATCTTTGTGAACTCTATTATAATGAGGCTAATAAAGAGATTCAATGTTTATCAACTTGATTAAGAAAGGTGAAATTAAAAGTGAAGTGTTATTTCAAATTCCATGTCCTCGAGGATAAAAATTATGCTACATGGTTGACTGTAATCCTTGATATTCACTAAAGTTATAGGATCCATAATTTGAAGGGTTTCTTAATGTTAACTAACTATAATTTAGCCATAATAAATAACTCCACATGTTATGACACTCAAAATTATATGGGTTTGGTTTTATGGCCATAACCCGCTATACAACTTTATTTTGAGCATAATTTATTATGCTGGTAAGGTATTGACATGATTACAAAGTATCTCAAGTTTGAATGTAATTGATGTGACCTTAGATAATTTTTCATAATTTAAATTTTTTATATTTATTTATCTTCATGTTAAAATTAAAAAAAAAATTCAATACATAATAATTTAAATATGCCTTTAAATTTCACAAATCACACCATTCTAAGTTTTTCAATGATCCTTGCATTATCTTATATGATTGATGATTTGTTTCCATGGGTATAATTTTAATCTTTAGCCAAATTTCACTATGAATGTTTCTCTTTCCCCACCTTCATAATTACACACTATATCACATGATTCCATTGGACATTATATTATTTCACAAAGTGACCTTTGTGCTTATTTACAACCAAAAGTTTCATAGTGAATAGGTTTTACTAAAGAAATTTTTGTTTTCTCTAATCATATGTGATCTATAGTGGCATGTAATTTAAGTAAGCATGAGATATCTTATAACTTATCACTTGAATCCCCTTGAGGTTTCTTGGGTAATTTATGCTTACTCAATGAGGATTTATGATTGGTTAAGAGTGTGATGCATCTTGATTCAAACAAATATCCTTTCCTGAACCCTTGATGTGAATTAATCTATAATGTTCTTATAGGACCTTATTTTTATTTTGAGAGGGGTAAATTTATAAATAAATGATTTATTCCTTCATATGGATATTTTGGATAAAAATTTAACACAACTTGAGCTCCTCTTATATTTTATCATTTTTTTGTTAGTACTTCAATAGTGTGTAAGTGTTTGTATCCATAGTGATTTGTAGATTATGAAATTGTAGAGAGTTCCTTGATAGTGGTGAAAAATTAATAGATTAATTATTAATTATTGAGTTTTGATATATTGTGTAAAATTTTTGGAACAATATTTTAAAATTATTTAGTTGATCTATATCTATGAAAATCATTCATTTATAAGGTCACTCAACTATATTTTGTGTATTATTCTTAACATATTTGGACCTAATTTAGGGGTAAAATATTCAATGGATTATCATATTTCTCACTTCCATTATGATTATTTGTGTAAGTACATGTAGGATTTAAATATTATAGAGTTTATTAATCACTAATATATATTTGTATTTAATTTATGTTTTGACAATGAATAAGACATATATTTGGATAGGATAATCTGATCGAATCCTTTTAAAATACTATTTCCTATCTATCCTATTGAAAATTATGAGTTTAAATTAATGAACCATAAAAAGCTTATTTATTATTTATGAATATTATGTGTGGGAACCATATATCCTTGTGTGCATGTGTTCATATTTCATTGTATGTCACCCATTTTGAATCCCTTTAGTAAATCCTCCTTGTTCTTGAAAATCCATAATCATATAAATTAAACCCTCATATTATAAACTATTTCTTTAAATTGTAACCCATTTTAATGTGAAGAGTCAGTAGGCCTCACTACTTTAACAACCCATCCTCTATTATCTCTATTTTTATAATAAATATTAGGGTGTATATTTGGGATCCAACATACCTTATGTAGATTCAGTAGTCTATTGAATTGGACCCATGATTTTTTGTGTGCTTCCAACCTTGGCTTGATCTCCCTAGCCTTTGATTTTTCATATCACAACTTTCCATGTCCATCCATTTCTCATGTAATGTTATATATATATATACATATATATATATATATACATACATATATATATATATACATACATATACATATATATGTATATATATATATATATATATATGTATGTATATATATATATGTGTACATATATATATACATATATACACACACACACACACACATATATACATACATATATATATATATATATATATATATATATATATATACATATATATATATACATACATACATACATACATACATATATATATATATATATATATATATAATTACTAGTCATTTAACAATAAATAATTAGATGGATATTATTCCAAAAGTTAAAGACTTCAATTGTTCAAAATTATTTTCTAGAATTGATAAGGAGACTGAGCAATGAGTCATCCTTATCCATTATTTAATTCAATATATTTTGACATCATACACTTGTCTCAAGAAAGGGTTTAGGTGAATTTTCATGTAGTTCCATCATCATTTCTAAGAAAGAAGAATCCAATCCCTTATTTGAGATTCCTTTTACACTACACTATAACTACAAGGGATCTAATTCTAGAGTATGAAATATATAGTTATAACTATTTCTGCTTTCCTAATGAAACTAATTATTTTCATTTTATTTTGAATGCAAGTTATATAAAATTAGGTGAAAAGAGATAAAATACATTAATTTAGACATTTTGCCTACCAATTTAGATAAGTGCAAGCACAAGACTATATGACACGAAGAGATGAACTTGCATGAAAAATTCCAAAACTTAGAAAGGTAAGTAGTAAATATTTGATGTAGTGGAAAATTTTTTTTAGACACAAAATAGGGACCAATTCAACAATTTAATCTACTTAGAACAAATTTGTTAGCAACATAATATGCACTAAACATATCCCTTGATAATTAGTAATGAAATTTTTACATAGAGTTGATTCATCCATTTCATACCACTATTGCACTCTAAAATCCCAATATTTTTCCCAAATGTGATTTTTTAATAATTATTTCTATTTCTTTTAGTCATTATTTGTTCAATTTTTACATTTATGCTTCTTTGGTAGTTTTAACATTTAAGACATATCTGATTTACTATTTTAGATTGTTATACTCCAAATCTACTTTGTGCATGTTTTCTTATATCTATTATTAAAATAATTTATTTTAATTCACATTTATGTTAAATAAATATTAATCAATGGTTTATTTTTTAACACAAATAAACTAGGCATATGTCCAAGTTTGACATCTTTTTTATATAATAAAAATGCTAAACCCATTTGGGAAACCTAAATTAAAATTTAAAATCCATAAAAAAATATTTAAAAAAATGTATAAGTGGGATTAAATATCTAAAAAAACACCATAAAATTTCCATGAAATCTATAATGGACTTGGGTGCAACATAAGCTTAAAA
The DNA here is from genome assembly GCA_037957365.1 of Torreya grandis. Lineage (NCBI taxonomy): Eukaryota > Viridiplantae > Streptophyta > Pinopsida > Cupressales > Taxaceae > Torreya > Torreya grandis. The sequence goes on along the minus strand of JARHVA010005604.1, from coordinate 508,368 downwards.
TAGACAAAGGATTGTAAGCCAAGTGACCTTGCCAATCTCACAAAAGCTTAAATTTTGAAATAAAGATAAGAGAAAGAAATTTTAATAATTAAACACATGAAATGAGTATTCAAAGAGATATCATACATTCATTAAAACACATTTATAACTATTAAACCCTTTCATAAGGATATTTCATAAATCTAGCTCCAATCCTTCAAGATTCCTCAATCCATTCTAAGATCAAGCTCCCAAATCCAATTTTTAGAAAATAAAATGTGTGCATAAGGATTTACCTTCCTAAATTTATATAAAGATATCTAAAATCCTTGGCCTATATTAATTTTACACTTTTTCTTTCCCTTCCTCAAGTATTCCTCTAAAAATTCCTCCTAATAACTCCACTTACATATACAATAACTTCTACTTACAAATTACATGCGAACATGGATCTCTTAAATATCATATATGAATCATCTACTAAAGGAATTAATGAGGCACATGGATGACCTAAAATTTATTAAATATGCATAAAACTATCCTATATTCATCCATTAATTTAAAGGTTTTGATGTTTAACTCTAAGAAGACTTAACTTACACTCTACACCTCTTTTGATGAGGGTATCTTCTTCTATTAAGATTTATAAAGTTGAGAAATAATAAATTAATTGACCACACTACCACTTGACCCTATATATATGTATAAACCTTCTATGTATGAGGATAGAGGGGTTATAATAAAGGTATATACATAAAACATGTAATTTTCCAACAATGTCCATAAGATCTCAATTTGGACAAAAACACTAGGTGATAAATATTACATCTATAAACTTAATGAAAATGGTAAATACATAATCATTTTAGTTAAAATTCCATTTCTTGGCCATCTTTTTTATCCTCACACTAAATTCACACAACAAAAAATATACTCCTTGATATAGAAAAAGTAATAAATTACATCGTAACATAATCAAGCAATAAGAAATGCATTTCAATAATTACAATCTAAATGTAGATACTAAAATATGGTATTTAGTACTTGAAAATATAAATATTAACCCAAATTACTATTAATATCTATCACAAACATATTCAAACTCTTTGTTCATTTTTATTATACATACGCCGATGCCTACCTTCTCTGAGTAATGGCTATTTTATAAAATCAAACCCATCATTAGGGTCAACCTGTGATCCTAACACACATCAATGGCATAAGTAATTATTTAATTAGATATACATATTAAAAATAAATGTATAATTAAAAATAGAATTATTAATTATTTAAAATACATATATACACTATTGTAAACTAATCACATCCACCCTATTCTTCCCAATTTGCATCCTATCACTAGGATCAGTCACAAGCCAACTCTAAAGCATATTGATTCTGATCCAAAAAAATATTTTCATGTTTCAATACCAATTATTAGCTATATAAACATAATAAAGGATAATAATTTCATAATAATACTAGGTGAGAGAGCTACATGTGGTTTGATTTCACTTCTTGGAGTATTGGATGCATATGCAATAATCATTCATCAAATGCAGGTGATTTGGTTTAACTCACCCCATTATAATTACCCATTTTTTCAAGTTTATATCCCTCATAATAACATATAGGTTTTCAAGGGAAAGGAGGATGATTTATAGATCTTCACATGTCATTAGTGTTTGGGATTAAGAACACAAAGCAATGAAATTTAGTCACATGTGGCTATACAGTCATTGTGCCATATTTTAATGTAGGTCACTATCGGCCAGTAGGTAAGTATTAACCAATGATAATAAACCAATCCTTTAGAACTGACCCATTATAGACATCAAATCAATTATGGAATTAAATAAACCATAGATGTGATCATCCTTAATTTTCACTTTTAGAATACACTAATAGTTAAATAGCTAACCATAATAGCTAATTATCATGATTTATCTAGTAATTTATATATTTAGCATATGCCATTATAAAACCAAAATAATTAATCTTAGTCTTTTACATTTATATGTATTCTTCAATCTCATATCTATTAATATTAATTAAATTTAAATGTTTTATATTAATAATATTAACCTCACTCATTAATCTAAATTAGGGTAAAAATTATTGGTGAATCCATACACATTGATCAAACCATCCTTCTAAGGTTTCATATTTTTTATCCAAATCTTTTAAACTTTATTTATTATTTCTACACATGAAAAATATTTTACAGATATTTCATCATAGGTTTTCATGATCATATTTTTTTATTTCCATACACAAATAATTTTTTTCACTTTCAACCCTAGCCTTTGATTATGGATTTCCTTTATTAGGGCTATTCCTTGATTGGCTAAGATTTGGATCAAGTTTAATCTATTTTTTAAATTATCCAAGGTTTTATTATATTTTTATTAGGTGGATTAAAGACCTAATTTTGTTCACAAAAATAATCTAAATTATTATCATAATTTGCAAATTACTATTTTAGTAAATTTGGCCTAGAGTATGAATGGTGTACCTATTCTCAAATTAGTTTATATGTTTTTTTATATGCTTATTTTTATAAAAACTAGTTTTGGATTCCAAAAGTTCCTTAGTGTTGTATTGGAACGGTGAGTTTTTTTTATTGATTAAATGTTTCTTTATATGTATTATTCTATTATTCCTTTCATATTTTTTCAAAGTATTGATGGCTAATTTACCTCTAAGCAAGTACATATTGTCACTATTCCAAGAGTGAAATTGGTCCTTCCTATGGTAAAAAAATATAAGTCATTTGAATGTTCCTCCTCATCCCCATCCACCTTTCATAAACCCACTTAATTGCCTTTTTATGAACAATAAATTAGAATTACCTAAGGCTTGTGTTTGTGAAGCCCTTCAAAATCAAATAGTCACTATCAAAACATCCATATAGTAGTTTTAAAATCAAAATAAATATTTTATTATAAGGATCACATCACTTGAAAATAATATCACATATACAAATAATATAAATAATGTTAGTGTCAATCATATCTCTACATATCTGTCAAAACATTTTGTACCTCAAAATACTTCATCTTAAGATTGGAAGCCAAACCACGATATTTCTACAAATACTAGTTCAAAATTTGTACATAAGGCTGATAAGTTTCAAAGTGAGATTCCAAGGGAAGTAATTAAAATAAATTTTATTAGATTACCACTTATTCATCCTCTAATTAGATCAAAATATTAATATTCCAATCATATAAAGCATGACCATCATATAAAAAATTGTTGGACAATGAAGAATAAAATACAAAGTAGCATTGATAGTGGTGATCCTATACTAAATAAATAAATCAAACCATAATATGATTCAATAAAAAATTAAAAATAAATAAACCAATGATTGCATATGCTGAGGAATAACTAAAAAATTAACAAAAGGAACTATTAAAACAAGAAATTTTACAAAAGTAAAAACTAGAGAAAATATGGTTACAAAAGGAAAAGTTAGAGAAATAAAGTCTACAATGTTAAAAATTGGAACAAGAAAGGTTAAAAAGGAAAAAAAATTAAAAAGGAAAAGATAAAAAGCAAAAATTATAACAAGGAAGGTTGGAAAATTTAAAATAAGAGAAGTTACTAAAATACCAATCACTAAAATAGAAGATGTGAAAACAAACTCAAGATAATAAAAAGGACATCAATAAAAAAGGGTTTCCCACAAAGGAAAATCAAAATCAAAATATACTTTAAAATGATAATAACACAAATGTGGTTCTAAAGGAGGAAAATACAAGGCCTTCCTCATATCAATATCCTTTCACTATCATCAATCACTTAGATGGAAATAAATGAACCAATGTCATGGTTATGGACTATTAAGAAATAATTTTTTTCTACACCATTTATTGTATCTCTTGGATATCTCCTTTAACACATAGACTAGACTAGTGCATCTCCATCATATGTGAGATAAATTGATCTAAAAATAATTCATGATTCAAAACAAAAAATCATCTTACAATAAACATTATTCCGAGCATATGCACATACAATGTTGTGCTTGGAGGATCATGGTTAAAGTCAATAGGGTCAGTGATCAATAAAAACAAAGGTTTCATTACATTTGATCATGAAGGTAAAGTTAAATCCATTTAAATAGAGTGAAAATATTTAGTGCAATAAAATAAGAGTGAATCTATTTATTTTAATATTACTCATGATAAAATAGATGCTACAAGTAGTAAATGAATTACAATACATGATACCATTGCCTATACATTTTATGTGAAAGATACCAAATGTATTATTAATCATGACAATGTGATTGTTACTAATAATAAAGTATCATAAGAATAATATCATAATTTATTTACTCATGATGATCCATATTTTGTACATTTATTTCTTCTATATGGTTGGAGTGATTCCTTGTATTAGTTCACCACACATCTTATTATACATAGTATCTTTATGATTGCTTCATTTTTCATCCATTATACTCTTCTATTTTTCTATACATGTGATCATATGCTCTTTTATTGACCAATATTTCTATCCCTTGGCTTTTTTTTCACTTATCCCTTACCTTTTGATTGTTATCATAATCCATACATACATAACAATTATCCTAACATGATTCTAGTGCATATCCTTTATGAATTCCATTGAGATTACATGATTGTATAAATATACATTTATATATCACATGAGCATTTTGATTTTATAGAAGGGGAATGCAAATATTTATCTCCACATAATATATTGAGTTACATTTTAAAGATACACATATATTAGAGAAATATTGATTACTCTCACCTCCTCCACAAAGCCATGCCATCACATCTAGTTCACATTATGCATTAACACATGTTTCAAATTATTTGGATCCATCCCATTATTATATTTTCAAAACCATTTTTACCTATCCTCAATTTTAAATATTATAATATTTAAAAAAAATTAAAATAATTAAATAATAAATAAATGTAGAAGCATTCAAATATTAAAAAAAATTAGAATTAGGACATAAGCATGACATTATTTATAGTTTACACTATATATATGTTATTTGTTGGTAGCAGATTTAGAAATGTAAAATCAAATAATGTGTAAGTGAAAAGTGTGCAACATATAAATGGATGTATAATGTTTTTTATACATTCCAACCCACATTTTTATATAAAATGCAATAAGAAGATGAAAATATTCCTTCAAAGAGAAATGAAAAGTTAGGAATTTGAAACAATAAAGCCTTCTTAAAGATCTATAAATACTATGAAATTGTAAAAGGATAAGAGTTTTGATTTATGATTTACTAATATAAATATCAATTGATGGTTCTATTGAATGTTTTCTGAATTGTTTCATGCATATTGATTTCCCTCTTTTGATCTACCCTACATCTTAATATAACAACAAAGTATGACTTGGGATGATAAACTATATTCAATGAGTATAAAATAAGTATGAATGTAATTAACAATTAAAATTAAAATATCCCCATTTTTATTTCCAAATATGTAACTAAACTCACACAACACAAAATTTAGAGTTTCCAAAAACTTATGCTAATAGTAGGGTGGTGTGTGTGGAAAATTGAAACATATTGAAATGGATACCATGTCAAAGAGATATAGAACAATGGTTGGATGAAAGAATTAAGATATTATTAGAAGAGGTTAGATTAATTTGAAGTATTAAAAAGGAAATCATAATTAAGCACATTCATGGTGAATTATATGAAATTTTCTAGTGTGAAATGTTCAAACTGTTAGTAATCTACACTAGTTGGCCCAGGACTAATTATGGGGGGGGGGGGGGAATCAAGTTTGGTTGTGTAGGGTGAATGCACATTAGTGTTTTTAGATAGAATATAAAAAAAAATTCAATAGATTGGGATTATTACTTGTAGTAAATAAAAATTATGTTCATAAATAAAAGAATAGAGAAATAGAGTACAATGTCTGTAATGTGTATAGATAGAGTAGATTCATGGAAAAAACTATCTATGTAATGATTATGTATTTCATCAACTAGAATATTGAGGGTTATGTTATCTTTTTTTATTTGATAGGTTAAAATGGGTTGAAGGGACTCAAACTCTATATAGAAGAGATTAGAATGAAAAACGAGTGACAACAAATAAGAAACCAAATGGGATAAGGGTAAACACCCTAAAAACTAGCCTAATTTATGCTAAACATTAGCTAAAAACCAATCGAGAGCACAAAAAAGATCTAACCCAAACAAGTGGGAATAACCAAAGTTATTCCAACTCAGAGTAGGAAACTAGTTGCTTGGCCATTATATGAGCTTTCTTATGACATTTTTCTCTGATGTGATTATCGATAAATTACTCCTCGACTTTCTCTAGCTTCTTCCTTTTGAGGTTCACATGATGGGAATCCTTAATGATATATTTAACAATCCAAACATCCTCCTCCATAATTTCCTTTTGGAAAGAGTCTTCACCAGAGTTGTGGGTCCTGAGGCTCCTACCATCATGCATAGAAAACTTGTGAAAACCAAGAAAATTACTTAACCTCTCAAATCCCTCCAAAATTTTGCCATAGAAGAGATTTTGGATTGTAATTTTCATATGGAGTTTCCAAAGGGAGTCTTCAACACCCTTGTTATCATCAACCCCTAGGGTATTTTTCCTTTAAGAGGCAAAAGAAGAGCTTCCAAAATCAAATTTATCATTCTAAATGTGGACACTAGAAACCCACAACTATTTTCCTTAATCCTCCTATTCACAAAGTAAGGAATGAATGCCCTACCTCTAACTCCTCCTTGTCACTATTGATATCAATATCCTTAGAAATGTTCTTGGACCAGACTAGTTCTATGCTTTTAATCAATAAAAAAATGAGGCCCTAGTGGATAATATCCATAGTAGGGTTCTTATTTAAAATTAAAACTCAAAACCTATAGAGATTTCAATATAATAAAGGGATAATAATGAGATTCCCCTTGAAGTGGTTTAAAATAAGGAAGTGATACAAATATAGAATGGTGTGTTTACCTTCCAGTATTATGTACTACATTATTTGGAAACATGCCTCTAGCCATTTCCTTGGAAAATATATGTGCATGTATCCTTTGTTGGAAAGAAGTTTTGGCCTATATTTATCCTTATCTTTCCTAAAGAAAATTTTCATGAGTTCCTCTTTGTGGGGCTTGTCTTTAAATGCCTTCACTTTGTGGCATTCCATTCTAGTTATCTCCCCAATCAACTCATTAGTTATTTGAAACATTACCCCATGAATTCTTACCTCAAGATCATTCAAAACATAATTAAAATCCCTTGAAAGTGATGTGTCATGCCCCACCAACCTTTCCATGAATGGGACCAGTCCCCCTTTAACCAATTTCTTCTATACATAATCATTTTTATTTATGTTAGAACATGAAATTTGTTCAAAATGATCTCTATCAACACCCATATTCACTTTATTTTTGTTGTAATTTTCTAGGTGTTTTGGGAAGCTCTAAGTGGTATTAAAAAATAGACACAAGTAGAACAATGATTAGTCACAAGATGGGTGAGAGGGCATGATGACTGGCCCTAATGCCACACCTTAGAATAGATGAATTTGCATGTGTGGAAAGTTATTTGCATAACCTATAATATAGTCTTAGAATAATTTATCATCATGAATTTAAATGGAAAGTTCTTTTTCTTTCTTGACAATTTGGATGACATCATTTACAAATTTGCCATCATGCTAGGTGACGTAATAACTTCTATGGACCCCTATATTTGTAAGGTAATTGGCACCCCTATTTCATTCTCTATAACATGATCAATAAAAAAACTTTTGAAATGGTGAAGAAGGGATTTAACATCACTGATTATTCTTGAGATATTCCATGAAGATGGTGATAGGCCCTTAAGGAAATTAATGATATTTATTGAGTCCCCTTCTATATGCATAAATTAATAACCTAGTTTAACCACCTCTTCAATGGCCCATAGGGATTTAAAATCTTCAACAATGTGGTTGGTTTGAATAGTAAGAGACCTTGCATAATCCACGTTGATATTTCCTAAAGACCTGATCAAACCCCTCACCCCAGCTAGTCTAGGATTCCCTTTTTCCACCCTATCAAAATTTAATTTGACCCATTTAGGGATGGGGGGAGATTGCTTAAATAGAGATATATCCACCCATTTAGCTTGGGCTTTACCTAGGATGACCAAATTAAGATGTATTAAATTTTAAGAGGAAAGAAGGGATCTGATCTGGTCAAAGGTGCGAGTAGAGATTGACCAATTTTTCTCCATGAAGGTCTTGATCCTTTTGAATGTAGACTTAGGATGAGGTTGAACACCCTAAAATATGTAAGCATTCCTAGCTTTCTAGATGCCCTAGTAGATACAGGGTAGGGACATATTCCACCAATAAGTTAATGAAGGTTCTTCCCAAGGGGATTTCATAGAAGATCCTAGGAAAACACATAAAACATTGGATTCACTAAAGAATCACTGAAAGATAGTCAACCTAAATGAGTATAAAAGGAAAATATTCTACACTCTTTTTGTAGCCTATTTACAAAAAGAGCATCTGTTGGGGATGGTTAATCCTCTTTTGATTAGATTTTCCACTATTAAGATCTTATTTTGAGTAGCCAACCAGAAGAAAACAATGATTTTAGGGATGAGGTTTTTTATCCAAAGAGATTTCTAATTGAAATCTTCCTCATCCAAATTCCACAAAGAAAAGAATACTGATTTCATCAAGTAAATCTAGCTCGAATTATGTCTCTAAATAATTTTGTCTTCTCTAGGTGATTGATTGATATGAATGTGTTAGATGGATTCATTCAGAGTTTGGAGTAGAAGGGTTTAGTGTTAATCCTATCTAATTTTGGCCAAAATTTTCTAGCACTTTCACCCATTTTTAATTTCCCAATAATCCCTTACTTTAAGCCCATAGTTATTTTTGAAAAAAGCTATCAATTCAGAATCATGGATAGCGGATTTTAGTGGGGTCAAAATCCATGAATATATATATAAATCCACCCTTTTTCCTCATATAACATTCCATTTGAGTCTATTTTTAAGGAGATTCTTACCCATTTACAACACTTTATAGAAGGTAGAACTGTTAACAAGACCTAGGTCCACTAAAAAATAGAAACCTTCATTTGAGGAGAGGTATTTGGACCTAATTATTTTTGTCCACTATTTTTCCTCTATAATCACTCTCCAACCTTGTTTTTCTAGGAGATTTTGGCTCATGGTTGAAACCCTTCATAGTCCTAACCACTTGAGGAAATTGGATAGTAGACATTGTCCCAAGAAATGAGTAGAAATCTGAATTTGTCCTTAGAACCTCTCTAAAGAAAAGGTTTTTAGATACTCTCCACCTTGTTAGCAATGGATTTTAGAATGGTGAAAATGGACATGAAATAAATTGGTATGATCTAAAGGGAATTCTTTAGGAGTTGGACTTTACCCGCTTGAGTTAAGAGATTCCCTTTCCAACTGACCAACTTATTATGAATCCTATCAATGAGAGGCATCCAAAAAGAAGGTTTTAGTGATCCATCTAATAGGGGAATGCAAAGATAAGTAGATGGTAAATTTGAAATGTTATAATATAGAATGTTACTAACTTTAGATAGGAGATCCACCAGAGTGTTGATGAAGAAAATAGAGCTCTTATTGAAATTCACACTTTGACCAAGCACCCCTTTGTACATCTCAATAATCTTCTTGAAAAATATATCTTAAAATATTGAGGCTTCTCCCATCATTATAGTAGCATTATAAAATTACTACTGAGTGATAAGGTTAGTGTTTGGGGCATAGGTGATACCCTTGATAATATTAGAAGATTTGGATATAGAGATAAGTGTTTGGGGAGAGAGGTCCCCCCTATCTTAACCCTCTTCTGGCTGGAAAAGAACCTCAAGGAACCCCATTAACTAAAATTGAGAATAAATGGTTTTGAATATAGGCATAAATTAATTTTTTGACCTAAGGACTAAACCCAATTTTCCTCAAAATGTTGTCAAAGAAAGACCAGGAGACTGAATCATAGGCTTTGTTCATATCGAGTTTGAGAAACTTTCCTTATTGATCTGAATGAGAAACTGAGTGGATGGTTTCATGAGAAATAATTATCCCATTAGTTATCTATCTATTGAAGACAAAAGTGCCTTACTTCTCCACTAAAAAAATTTCTAGAACAAGCTAGAATTTAAGAGTGAGACTTTTGGAACAAATTTTATAAAAATTGGAGCACAAGCTAATGGGTCTAAAACTTGATGCCTTAGATGCCCTTTATTTTTTAGGAATTAAGACAATAAACATGTTATTTAAATCTTGGAGCATGGATCCTATTTTTAATAATTCATTTATAGACAAATAGACATCATGACAAATAGTGTCCCAAAAAACTTGGAAAAAGAAAGGAGGGAAACCGTCAGGCCCAGGGGCCTTGTCCCCTTCTAGAGAGAAAATGATAGTCTTGATCTCTTCTTCTTAAGGGGGTTCAAGATTGAAATATTTTCTTCTTATGTAAGGACCCTACTAAATAGGTTGACCATTTGATCCTCAAGGCTATAATATTGAGAAGAGGAAAGGGAGAGCAAATATTTAGAAAAATTTACCAAATAGTGAGTCATTTCATCCTCCTTCCTAAACCAATTTCCATCTTCACCTTGAATTTCTATGATGATATTTCATTACCAATTTTTGGATACTGAGGTGTGGAAAATTTTGGTGTTTCTATCTCCTTATTTAAGCCAAAACTTTTTAGGTCTTTGTATCTAAAAATTTCTTCTTTGGCCTCCAGATTGTGAAAACTACTAAGAATATTCTTTTCCTTCATGTGGAGCTCATTAGAATAGGCTATGTTCAAAATTTCTAGCTCAACCTTATCGATTTATTATTCAATAATTTTTTATTTGAATAATTTTTTTTCCAAACATGTTATTATTCCAAATTTTAAGCATATTTTTGACATGTCTCAGTTTCATTGCCAAAATAAACGTGTTTGATCCTTGGAAGATGGTACTCCACCACCCCTTAATATGATCTTCTAGAGTATGATTGTATAACCACATTTTTCAAATCTAAAAGGAATGACCTTTTTTTAAAATCACTATCACATTGGAATAGAAGGGGATTATGGTCAGAACCAATCCTTTAAAGAAATAAGATGAAAGGGGAGAAATAATATATCCAATTTAGAGGAATTATAAATATATCTAGTATTAATTAAATATGCTTTTTTTCAAGCCTTCTATTTAACCAGTTAAACTAGTTACCTTTGAGTTTAACATCATGGAGATTAGCTCTAGAGATGAAATCATGCAAGTTTACCATACTAGCAAGGTTGAAATAGATCCCCCCCACTTTTTTCGCTAGGTATAAATGTGAGTTGAAATATCCTATAACCATCCAATCCAATTTATTTTTCCTAATATCAATCAAATCTTACCACAACTTCTTCTTTTTATATTTTAAATTTGAGGCATACACATTAGTGATAATCCAAGATATATTCTCCCACACATGAAAAAAGAGCATAGAGATGTGGTTATCTTTTTTGAGGAGATGAACTCCCTTCAAGACAATAAGATCCCAAAAAAATTCTATTCCCCCCGACACACCTCTGGGACTATTAAAACTATAAGAAGCACTTTCCCAAATCTTGGACTTAGTTTTCCCAAGTTTCTCAACATACATCTTGGTTTTTCATAGTAAAAAAATGTCTAATTTATGTTTTAAGATGAGGTTTCAAGCTAGTCTTTATTTTATGGGATTATTTAATCTCCTTATGTTTCAAGAGAGAAATTTCATTTCTTACTATTAGGATAGTGGTGTAGGGTAATCTATGTGCCCTTAGCCACCTATCTATCTATCTCCTCCTAACAAGAGTTATAGGAAGTGGGTCTACCTTTTTATTTATATTCACTCCCAATTTTTGATTTCTTCCTACCTCTCTTCTTTTGCATATTAACCCATTTTTCCTCATCCTAGGAAGGGCTATCCCTTTCCCTCAAAGAATCTATGGAACTTTGACCTTATTATAAATTGAGATATCTTGGTTTACATCTAGATCCCTGAGGAGAAGGGGGGATAAGGACTTTTAGAAGTCACTAAGAGAAGATGAAACACAAGGTAATTAATAGGAGGAAATGGGGGAAAGTGGAAACAAAGAGGGGTGGTGGGGAGGAGTGGAAATATTCAAAGATGCAATATTATCCTCAAGTAAAAGATCCTACAAAGAGGGAGTGGGGTGGGGTGAAGGAGGGTAAAATGGTGGAGGAGGTGAAGGTTAGGGAGAAGAAGGAAGACTCTAGATATTAAGAGCATGGGAACCTCAAAATAAATTCCCTATTCGAGTGAGGATATAAAATGAAGAAGGAGGAAGGATGAAAAGAGAAGAGAAAATAAGAGGGGAAGGGTGGAAGGAGGAGGGAGGAAGGGGAGAACGGGGAGGACACAAGAAGGAGGAGGGGGTGAAAGGAAGGAAAGGACTGGGAGGGGGAGAAATAAATAATGGGTAGAAGAGAGTAAGGGAGGGATGAGGGGAGGGGAAGAAGGCCTCGGGAAGGGGACATAATAGGGGAGGGAGAAGGGAGAAAATGGATAAGGTGGTTGATGGGGGGAAGAAATAAGATGAGGGGGTTTCTTTACCCAGGTTAGGGAGGGGGGTAGTGGAGGCTTCTTGAGGTGAGGGTAAGCTTTAGAAGAATAAATGAGGATGTTACAGTCTGACAAATATCTAAAGACCTATCGAAAAGAATATTTTGGGTATAGGATCCATATTTGGATTGAGAGTGATGGGGTGGATCAAAGTTTTATTAGTATGAATGAAGACACAAACCTTGGTTGTAAGTAGGCACCTTCTGAGGTGAGTGACTAGGTTAATAGAAATAGGCTGACTGAGGGCCCTTGTAATGCCAAGAATAAATTTTAGAGCCCAAAATTCTAGTGGAAGTTTTTGAAGACTGATCCAAACTAGAATATCTTTAGAGATAGATTAATTAATATTAAGGCCTACCTTCCATTTATGAAGATAGATAATGTATTTTACCATAAACCATGGACTACCCATCATAATCTTAAGAGTGTCATCAGGGAGGGAAAATTAATCAAGAATAAATTCTAAGGCATAGCAATAATGTCCATCTAGCCTTTGCTTTTCCATTTAAGAATAACCCAATTTTGAAGGGAATCTATGTTAGGATGAAAAGCATTGAACTTGGATAAAAGGGATTTAGATAAAGATGAGTAAATAGTATAAATAATACCATTTATGACCTCTAAACTTACCTCATTACAACCCTCAGTGGGAAAAAGAATAGATTTCATAGAAGTAGGGTGATGTCAATCCCCCATGACCAGGTCCACCCATGAGACTTCTTATTTTCCAATGTTAGGATGGGAAACTAATTTCTATGGGCCTTGAATGGGCTCCTTATCTATTAACTACTAATTCTTCAAAGCTTTGACTAAGGTAGTTTTCTTGCTCAGAGTCTATGGTATGGAAGTGTCTGTACGTGGATCCCTCGACTCCCACCCATCATTATCATTCACATTTCTATAGCTCCACTGCTCCCACCCATCACTCCACTTTGTGACTAGTTACTATCAATTGTAACTGTATGTTACATATTTAACATGAATAATACAAGGTCAATGACAACTATTATTTAGTTATCGATGAGGATGTTAGTATCAATTTAGTTTTATCATATGTGGTAGTTGGTAATGGATAGAATAGTTAATGTTTGGGCTATCTCCAATCACTTCCAACCCCAATATCATCTTTTGATGACAAAAAATGGATGGGATATTTGAATTATCCACATGGTCAGGGCTTACTAACCTATGGTTATGTTGTATTGGGGCCCAAAGGAGTAAGTTAGTATTTTAACAAGTGATAGTGAGGTGAATATTACTATAAGATGTGAGGTGTATAATAAAATGTATAGGCTATGATCTAAAGAGATCGATGCATATAATTATATGAGTAGGTGAAATAATTATGCATAAGTTTATCATTAAACTTAAGGTAAAGGAGTGCACATGGTTACATGAAAGGTATGATCTCTATGTAGTATAAAAAACTAGGAGTGTGTTTAGATGTGCAGTGATTATGCATGGATCATTCACCCTTTATTAAAGAGTAATGGTATTCATTGTGTTCATACATTGTTAATGGAATTGGACTTGAAGTTGATGAAAAGTGTATCACTTAACTTGATAAGCATATTTTCCAACCTTGACCACTCAAAAAAGTTGATGCATGTCATAACAGGTGTGCATGTATATCACTTCAATGATATGGTCCTTTCTTATTGGGTGAAAATGTTTGGGATGTAAATTAAAATGATGTTGTGTTACTACTAACTCAATAAGTGGCAAAGTGTATGGATTGAGAAGTTTCACATTAAAAACTAGGTGTATTCCTAAGTACTAAGTTATATCAATAATGAATGCATTCTCACCATCTATTTATATAATGTTGAAAGGACCATAGCATATATGTTTGATATTCTAGTGTAGACCTTTGAATAATTCATTTTTAAGCTATAGCCAGACATTATCACGAAATTGGAATGCATAAGGTGTGAAATGTGCATTGTGGATCTCTTTGCACTTTAATTATGTGGAAGAGAGGATCTATTAAACTTATTGATGAATAAACTGTGTCACATAATTTTTTTGTCTTTTTAACTTACCATTCATTTGTACATGAATCAATGTTAATTGTTGCATAGTAAATGTCTATAAGTATCAAAGATAAAACATAAGACATGTCTAGAATGGAATATGACTTATAGAGCTATTCATAGATCTTTTTTGGGCTTGTTGAATATATAAGATATTGTCAATCCAAGTGTGAATATGTGTATGATTGTACATTTTTATAAGATGAACATGTGTGTAGTTAACCACTTTTATTATCTATTTGTCTATGGATGAATGGAAATCAAATGATTTAGCTACATGCCAATCAGTTACACAATGTTTGTCAAAAGTGACATACAAATTATAGATCTCAATCAGAGAGGATGGATGTTGGAAGCCCAAAATGAGTGTTATTATATAAATATTTCATAATAATAGCTACATCAATGTCCTTCTTACAAGTGACCATGATAGCCATATCATAAAACATATCCAATATAATAAACATAACACCATGTTATCATTTCATCCTAATTAACCTAGTCATGAAATATGTGCTTATAGATTCTCATGGTCTAGAAAAAATTGATAGAGGTGTGTAATATCCTAAATTATTATTTTTAGGCTTGTAAATGCAACAAGGAATACAATAATTGATTTAGCATTCCATGTGTGTGTTGATGTGCAACCAATAAAATTATAATTTCAATATCACTAGAGTATTTTTTATGCCAAAATGTGTTGATATATTAGTATAGTGCACCTCCCAAATTAGGCATTGGTGATGTGAACCATTAGAAACACATAGATGTTTGAGATTGAAGAGAAGATGTTCAAACAAGTAGAACTCTAAACATGTTTACATTGCACTAGGTTAGTGTAAGTTATTGTCAAGTCCTAGTCATATGAATAAAGGGATACTCAATTTGTAAAGTTATGGCTATGCATGTCTAACACCATGATGAGCACATGGAATGGCTATCAACTAAAGAAATCTTCCACCTTATTATCATTCATTTTATTTTTCCTGATCAAAATATGGGACTATTTTAGGTAAGTCATGCATTTCATGTGTCATGCATTCTCCATCTTTTTCTACATCTATAATACCTAAAGCCTCTTGTGGTCTAAATGAAAAATAATCTCCTTCCCCAAGATGTAATGTCACCATTGTTTGATTTCTTTCACAATAAGATATAGTTATTTTTCATATGTGGATTACCTTTGTACCATGTCATTGAACATATATAAGTGGTATGTGATTGGGTGTTTTTTCTATATGAGAAATGCACTAAGTGTGTATTTAGACACATTAGTGTGAATTTATAAGGAATATGTGATGTTAGGCATTGCAAGAATAAGTATTGTATAGAGGCATTACCTGAGTGTCTCAAAATCACACTATTGTGAATGAGTCCAATTAAACTTGGATTCTACACATGTTATCTAGATAAGAACCTAAGAAATGTGTGATAAACCAAGGATGAACTTGTAATCATATTTCTCATGACCCTACTCCTCCCTATGATTATGCATCAGCTCACATGTAGACTACCAACCCTAGTTATCCAACTTCTAGGCATCTATCACTCACTTGGACCTTTATTTCATCATACTCTCATCCCCTATACATCCTTAACACATCTAAGACCTTTTATGAGCTAGACAACCCCTCCAGGCACCTTTTATGGCCCTTTTAGAGGATTTTTAACCACTTAGAGTTGTCCATTTGAATTAAGATATGGCTTAGGGAGGAAAAACATAGCCTAGGATACACATTTCCTTCAAAAAATCCATGACCTAAGCTACAACCTAGGCAAAAAGCATAAAATGGCCCTTGTTTGGGCCCAAATGGCTAAAAACGACTAGTTTTTAGCTATTTGGTGGATTAGGGTTGAGATATATGTGAATTTATCATTCATTTGATTCTTTCTTTGCTAAATTTTTCTATTTGATCTTCCAACTTGATCATCACACTCAAATCTTGTCTTCCTTATTGAATCTCTATTGGTTCCTACTTGCCACACTCAGCTTTCATTGTGACATGGGATACCTACCATAATACAACTTATCTTGGTGATTCACATTGATATCTATAATGTTCCTAAAGATTTTTGGTTTCTCATATCTCCATACAGACTCTATTGTACCTATTCTTGGGATACTTTCATTGGCTTTCTCAGAGATTAGAAACTTCTCCTTCACCTCTTCCATAACTTTTGGTTCTTGGTTTGGATTCAGCTCACACATAACCTGATCCTCTTCCTATCTTTTTTCCTAGCTTGGATTGTTAGTTGGTAAAAAATATGCACATTACTTTTGAGTTTTATATGAGGTAAATTTTCTATGCAAAGTTAAATTATTATTTATTTAAAATAGTATATATGTTAGGTTTTGATTGTTTCGGTGATTTAGCTTGTTTAGGGCATTATCTAGGATTGTTTTTAAATTTTCATGAATTTATATGTGGTTAGGAATATCTTCAATGATTGAAATATATTCCATTATATGTCATGATTTCATTGGAAACATTTCTCATTACATAGTAGAATTTTAAATTCTCAAAATAGTCTATACAATTTGCATAATCAATCCACTCTCTTACTAAACTAAAAAATGGCATTATAAGGAAACAATAGTGTTAAAAATAAAGGGTTAACTCAAAATTAGATTAGGAATGCTCTTAAACTCTTGATTTAAAACATATTTATTAATTTAAATTTATTTCATTTGGCCTAAAAGTGCCTTTGTTTCTAAGTTTACACATTTCTTGTTACCTCTCTTTATTTATCATTGTTATTTTTGTAATTTGTATGCAAATAGTTTCTTCATCTTAGATAATTTACTATAGTTATATCATCTATAGATACCTACATCCTTTTTTTATCTTGATCATTTTATCCCTAAACTAGTTTGAAGGTCTATCTATAGCTTGGATCAAACTAGGAAACCAGATAGCCACTATAGATCTCCTTTATCCTATAGGATCCTTGAGCCTTCTAACCTTCTAGTTATTTGTTTAAGTACCCTATGTACCCCCTATCAAACACTATTTTATCTATTCAAATTCTTTGAGCTACATTTTGGTATATCTAGTGGGACCTCACATATGGTCTCACAATAGTTTGATCCCATTTAGATATCTCTTAGCCAAATCCCCTCTGTTAGTTATTAGGCTTTGCTTTCAGTTATGTTTCATCTCTCACCTAATTTTTTTTTATTTTGGTTTAATTTTTTGTTATTCTCCCTATTGGTTCTCTATAGGTTTTCCTTTTCTATTATCTCCTATGTTTCTTTTATTTCATTGCATCCATGGTCAAGCTCCCACCATTGGGATGCCAATCTTATTGGATTTAAGACCTTATCCCTAATCTCACTCGTGAGAAAGTCATGGATGTAATGAAATTCCATAGACACCTTAGGATATAATAGGTTACCTTGACCCAAAATAGTGATCTAGGCCCTCTTAGATTCCAAAGGGAACAATATTAGTAGGTATATAACCAATAGAACCAATCCCATTTTCATTAGTCTGAGCTTCTTTCATCTAAGGATGTTCCCCCTAGCCTCATGTTGTGACTCATTCATCCATTCACATTGATGAGGATCCCCTAACATGACTAAGACCTGGTGAGCTATGTGTAATCATTGATCATTTCCATAGATGCCTTTAAGTAAATCAAGTGTACCCTTATCCCCTAGGAGTAGGTAGTGTGCTTACTTTAGAGATAAAGCTTGTACCCATTCAATTTCAAGTGCCTTAACCAATTCTCATATGAGTTCCCTACCTCTTTCTTAGTAGGAGACTCTACAATAATAACCCCCTCATATCAATGTTGTGGGTTAGAGGTATTCCAACTCAATGAGGAATATTCATCATGAGGATTCCTCCCATCTTCTTAGTCCTTATTTTAGAGTTTCAAATCTGCATGTTGATTTTGATTACCACCTATGTAATAGAGATCCATGGGATGCCTATATTTAGCATTAATGTCCTCAATTTTACCCTCATCTAATGAGATGTGACAAACATAATGGAAACTTAGGTCACCATGACCATTTCCATGAGTATGCCACATCATCCTATCATGCCCATAGGGATATATATCCTTCCTATGGTGGTTCCCTACCCCATGGTAGAGATTATTTTTAGCATGAGCATCTCATATATCAGGAGCCTCCTTAGCATCATCCTCTCTAAAATAAAGGTTATGATGATGTGTATTGGCATAGGCAACATCATCACCATCATGAGACCCCTCTTGGAGCTCATTACTAGCTTGCTCTCAACTATGCCTATGAAGATCTTTATAGAAATCCTTTAGCCCCTTGGGTTCATGTTATTCCCCTTCTTACTCCTATCCTTGATTTACCTAAGTTTAATGGGACTCAATACTTTTATCTTATGGATCATATTATGACATTCATGATAATATGTATGGATTGGGAACATGATGAATGCATGATGTTGAAGCTCTTCACTCATTCTTTGTGAGGTAAATCTCTTATTTGGTTCTAGAATATATCTCTAGATTATATCTCTAGTTTCCATCTTATGGATGACTTCCTCTAGTACTTTTATATCTCCAAACCTTTCAACATCAACATCTAATCACTTACATCCATGACATAGGTGAAAGGTGATTCTAAATTTGATTATGTGCATAGGTGGCATTCAAGCATCCATAAATACATAGTAAGGTTCTTTAATTATCCTTTTTATGGCATTTTCATGTGAGAATTAAGGTAATAGGTTCACCTTGAGGTCCTCAAGAGTGAGCCCACCTCATATGATGAGGTTGTTAATGATATTTTGAAGATTGAAGTCTTTGAGGTGCATGTGGGTATATAGCCCATGCCAAACCTAAATTCATCCTCTTCATGTGATCACAACTACAAAATGACTAGTGATGGTGTCATTTATTCTCCTCCCAAGAATATAGACAAGAAGGATAGCCATGAGGGAATGCTTTGAGCAAGAAGCCAACTAAAAAGAAGGCTTATGACTCAAGAAAATAAAAATAATGGATGGTGTTCCCTTATGATCCCACCAAGTTTTATAATATCCATCATATGAAATGGAATGAATGATGCTAATCATACTACCCAAATTTTTTTTATATAATATTTTCCTCCATTTTAGAGTTTTCCACTTGTGAAACCCAACTATAAATTGAATATGTTCAAGGGGCCTCTACCTAGCCAAGAAAAGGGTAAGAATAAGAATAAAAATAATATATCAAAGGCTAAGGCCCCTCATTCCCATTCTTACTCTTATATCTCTTCTGAATCTTCTTCCCAAGATGACTCAATAGGGACATCCAAGTGTGAGAGTAGCAAAGTCATTGCTTATATCGACATAGTCTCTACTGGGTATAAGTGATTTGTCAACATGCACTCAGGTTGGGTCAGTAACCTTGTTAGAGAGACTAATGGTGTTAATCATCTTATCCTTACCATAGGGGTAGGGAATCCCAAATTCAAATTTTAATTTTAGTGTAACATCCTCCTTAGGTTAGACATCATACTTACTCTATCATAGAGCATTTATAGGGCCTCTCAGTTAGGATTTATATTTGGGACGTTCTTCTCTTTTTTCATGAGTAAAGGGGTATCATATTTGATGATATTGGTCTCTCTTGTGAAGACCCACTATGGGATGACATCAAAGTGTTATTTAACTTTGATACATCTAAGCATCCCCATCCTCTAATCCTATCTTTCAACCCCACCTCTTTGTTAAATGCTTCAGTCATTATAAAGAGGGATTAATTCCTTGTATATATTGAGACATCTATTGATGATTTCCATGTTAAGATATGCATCATTTTTGAAGGAGATACATTGAATATCATATGCCTACAGTGTTTAATGAGCTTGGGATCAGTCATAAGAAGTTATCTAATTCTCATCATAAATGTGTTGGTTTCAACAAAGACATGGTTTTACATGTGGGAAATGTGAATCTCTAGGTTAAGTTTGGCCCCAAGATAGTTAGGATTGAGTTATATTTGTTAGACTTTGATATTTTGCACAATATTATTTTTAGCCATCCTTAGATTATTGTCATGTAGGGCATCATGTTGGACCCATTTTGCATGGTTCAGCTCATGTATAATTGTGAGGTTCATACCATGGAGGCTGGCCTAGATTCCTAGGAATTTTTCTATGTAAAGACAAAGCCCTTAGGTGAGGATTTGACTATCTCCTCATGGGGATCTATAGACTCCCACACATCCTATACTTTTAAGTCTCATTTTCTCAAGGGTGAACATTGTGATCTGACTGAGTATCGATCCATGTTTAATCCTTTGGAATCTAATGCATGGTGTTCAAATCCCTCCTCCACTTTGTGACATTAGGCCATCTCTTCTTTTCTTTGAGACCTCTTTCAACACATCTCCTTGGACATTGAGATTCCCCTTATGTCACACTTTTTCTATTAGAGTATAGGCTCTTTCAACGTGTCTCTTATTGAGACTATTATAATAGTTGAGTCTGATCTCAATGCTATTTAATGCATGTTATGACATGAAAACTATTCAAGCATATAAATACATACATCAAGATCATGTAATATTGTTGTATCATTATCCCCTTGATCATTTAGGTTTGTATATTTCTCTCTATCATGTCCCAACCTATAAAATCCCCATAATGAATGTCTTAGAGGTTGAGCCTAAGGTGTTAGATCAATCACTCCCTCCCATGCCTGAATATTTTGAGAAAATTAATGATATGTATGTTTAATGATTCATAGATGTCAACCTTGGTACTTCATCAAGGCTAAAGATCATCAAGATTAGTGATATCCTTTCTCTAAAAGAACTGGATGTATTGGTCACCTTCTTATGTGAATTTTTTGATGTATTCACTTGGTAATACATAGATATGAAGGGCATGGATTCCAATGTCATTGTCCACAACCTTTTTATGGATGATGGGACCCATCCTATTTTCTGAAATAAATAACCAATGGTGGTTAAAGTCTCCAAGTTACTCAAGACTAAAATTAAAAAACTCATTTGAGTTGGTTTCATCCAAGCCATTGACTACCTTTGATGGGTTTCCAAAATCATTCATATTTTGAAGAAGAATGGATTGGTTTAGATTTACATCAAATTTAAAGATATAAATATAGCATTTTCAAAGGATAATTTTCCCACTCCTTTGATTGACTAGATTATAGACTCTACAACTAGTTTTGAGATCATATCCTTCATGGATGGGTTATATGGGTATAACCAAATCCAGATTACATGTGAAGATCAATAGAAGATGACTTTCACTACCACATGGGATACCTTTTATTATGACATAATGCCTTTTTATCTAAATAATGTTGTGGATATGTATCAGTGTGCCATGACCCATTCTTTTCATGGCCTCATACATAAGATTCTTGAGTGTTATGTCAATGACCTTCTAAAAAAATATTGTAAGTGGGATGAACATGTGTGAGACCTCAAGATCATATTTGAGCATCTCAGGGAGTATCAAATTAATCTCAACCCTAAGAAGTGCATTTTTGGCATTTTTACTAGAAAACTTCTTGGCTTCCTTGTTTTGTAAAGGGGCATTAAAGTGGATCTTGAGAAGATCAAGGCAATCCTTAAGATTCCTCCCCCAAGAAATCTCATTTAGTTATAGTCCTTCCTTGGAAGACTCAACTTAGATGTTTCTTTTAGGATTATGCTCATAAATCCATACCTCTCACACATATCTTACACACGAACACTCCATTCTTGTGGTTTCCTAAAGTCCAAGTGTATTTTAAGGAATTAAAGTGCATGATTCATAATCCTCCCATCTTGATGAAACCCATTGAGGGTCACACGTTCATCTTGTACACCTCTATCACTGATCTTTCCATTGGGGGCATGCTATGTCAAAAGGATGACATTGGAAGAGAGAGAGAGAGAGAGAGAGAGAGAGAGAGAGAGAGAGAGAGAGAGAGAGAGAGAGAGAGAGAGAGAGAGAGAGAGAGAGAGAGAGAGAGAGAGAGAGAGAGAGAGAGAGAGAGAGAGAGAGAGAGAGAGAGAGAGTTATTTACTACATCTCTTGCATTATAGTTGGCCATGAGCTTAAATACTCTCTTGTTGAGTGGAAATGCCTCTCCCTCATCTTTTCCAAAAATAATTTAAAACATTACATGTTGGACCAAACCACCAACATGATTTTCCACTTCAATCTACTTTCCTACTTTCTTGGCAAAACACACCTTGCTAGTAGAACTACAACATAGATCATGATTCTTCAAAAATTTGACCTTTGCATTGTTAACCAAAAGTACACCAAGGGTCTAGTTGTAGCTAAGTAACTCAATAAGTGCCAACTACCCAGTCTTAGAATGGAATTATTTGATGATGCCTTTATAGATTAGATGGTCTACTCAGTTGAATATATTGAGGTCTTCAAGTGTGATTGGTATTGAGACATTCTCCATTACCTTGAGACTCAATCTTATCCCATTAACACTCCATAAGAATGTTATTATATCTGAAAGCTTGTCACTCTCTTTGTCATCATAGGTGGAATCTTATTTAATAAGGGTCTTGATGGTGTGTTGATGTAGTGCCTCACCCTTGAAGATACTCCTCTCATGTTGGAGGAGTCTCATATGAGGGTTATGGTATCCACCTAAGAAGGCAAGCCACCACTCAACATATTATCAAGATGGGCTACTAGTAGCCTACTCTTGTTAAGGATTCCATCCAATATGATCAGAAGTGAAAGATGTGCCAATTCATTAGGGATGCTATCAATACCCTTGTAGGAATCTTGTATACTATTTCATACCCTTAGCCTTTCTTGATTTGGAATCTTGACTTTGTTAGTGAGTTCAAACCTACCTCTTTTGATGGCCATCATTAGCTCATCACTGCCACTGACTATTAAATGAAGTGGGTTGAGGCCATGACTATTAGTGGAACATATGGGAATACCATCACTAAGTTTATCTTAAACTAACTTACTTTTAGGTTTAGGGTTCCCACTATGATTATGGTTGATAATGGCCTATGCTTCCAAAGCCTTGAGATGCATGAGTTGACTAAACACTTTGGGTTTAAGATATACTTCTCCTCCACCCATTACCCCTAGGGAAATGGGAAATATGAATCTTCAAATAAGACTTTAAATAAGATGATTCTCCATATTATTTCCCATTCCAAGTGCAACTAACATCTCATGTTTTATCTTACCCTTTGGGCCTACTAGACTAGCTTCCAAAAGGTCATGGGGGTAACCCCATACTCACTCATGTATGGGTCTAAGGATGTACTTCACTTAGAGGTCTTAATACCTTAATTATGAGTTAAGACATTTACATCTCTCTTTCATGAGTAAGAATACATCGCTCACCTCACCAAGCTTGAATAACTAGATAAGGATTTTATTGACACTTTTGAGCACAACCATGCTTAGTATCATCGTCAATGCCACCATTTCAAGAAATTAGTGCATGCAAATACATTTAAGGTAGGTTATATGGTACTTATTTTTGAAAAGGAGAACCATAATAATGGAAAACTTGTGCATAAGTGGTTTGGCCCCTTTGTTATCACTAAATCTCTTAATAATGGGGCTTATCATCTCTTGAACCTTGAAGTCAATCCCTTGTGACACCTGATCAATGGGTTCTGCCTCAAGACATTTCATGTCTAGGTCCCAATGGACCTCCAAGAAAGTTTAATATGGTGGTAAGGCAAACCTTTCCTCTCTTCTTGCACTACTAACCTTTTTACCGCTTTTATATGTGTGTGCATGTGGGTTCTTTATTAGTAGTCCCTACTATCTAATCACATGTATCTAGTAGTCTATATCAGATGAAGCATACACATCACACATAAAATAATATATACACATGTGCTAATAATGAGAAATAACTATATAAATATATATATATATCACAAAAAATACATGTTTTTCCTCTAAGTGAATCACATGGCTTCATCTAAGCTTGGGCTTATAGTCCCCAAAATTGCCATATGTGTGGCTACATATATAATATTATCCTAGTCAGCCTATAATTTTTCTCTATCTATGGTAATCCTACTTTAGGTGGAGATCTTGATCTCTACCTCATGACCAGTCATACCACCATCTAATCTAAGGTAGCTATTCAGTCTATCCCATGCCCAAGTACCTTTGATCCTTGGTATGCTCTTAGGCTTGCTTAGCCCATAGGTGATCGATCTCAACCTCCTCTCTAGCTAGTTGTGCCTTATCTTGAGTTATATTTGTCTTGTGACTGTCATGGCTACCTCATACCATTCTAAATCTTTATCTAGCCATGGTATCTAGTATTGTTCCCTTGCCATCTTGAGCAAGGCTCATGAACCCACCCACCATAAGTGAGTATGTGGATTTGTCTATAATGATAGATGAAACACTAGCTCCATGAGTGGTATCACTACCACATTAGGGAATATCTCCCTTGATGGTAGGTCCACTACAGGTATAGTCTAGCTAGGTTGGTCTCCTACACATATAAAAAGCATATATGTTAGTCACATATTGGCTCTGACTAAAGGATGAATACCAAAGATAAAGTGCTATATATACAATACACTTATCTTACATGGTCATGTTGATGGCCTTTGTGGCCCCATGATAGGTCATTATCCTCCTAGTGTTGGTGTTCCTCATCATGGATGCATCTCTCTACCATTTCCCCTCACTCTATCTCAACTACCCTCTATGATCAACCCCTTCTAGCCACACCACATATCTATATGGATCATGGATGTAGCTACCCACTACATCCTGGTCTAAGGTGATCCTAATAGTCACAACCCTATCTATAAACTACATGAGCCATGTAGTGCCCTCATTTAATGCAGGGTATGCATCACTTCCCCATTGTATCTTTGGTCATGTCAATGGGAGTCTCTCATAAGCATAGGACATGAGTAGGTTAGGTTGTGTCAATCCACCTAACCCTATGTGCTAGATGTGATTTAGCTACAAGTATAGTCTACCTAAGATATAATTACTCCATGCGTATATCTATCCTCCCTCTGCTTGTTAGACAACTCATATCTAGGATAGTGGTTGTCACCTCATACTCTAGTAGCATAGAGCCTCCTAACCATACTTCCTACTATCACTATCTAGAGTGGTGGTACCCTTGGTGACATCTATGTGATTTATTCTCCATGGCTATTCTTCTCTTAGTGGGGTATAACTAGGTAGAGATCAGCTATGGATGTATCATATACCTATGGTAGCTATATCTCTCCCCCCATAGGTTCTACCCCATAGAGCTGATAGATGTCCTAAATGCTTAGGACAACCTCTATCTAAGACCTTAGCTAGAATACATGTCTCTCAGGTACCCATGTGGTCACCAATACATTCACCAAATCCCTAGAGTAATTATATGAAGTAATGTGTACAAATCTCCAAATTATTTCACTCCATACACAATCTTGGTCCTCCAAAAGTAGAGCATTTACCTCTTTAGCCAACCATGATGAAACATTCTCCTGATTGGTCACCTTGTATGGTCTATCTCTCTGTGTTGGATACTACCTCACTTGTAAAGGCTCCCCTACTATGGTATGCTAACTCATCTATGTATCTACACAATCAAGTAATAGGAAAATATATTAGTATACTAACCATGAACTGAGCAAACCAAGTGAAAAATCAACTATTTTGATCTATTTTTCTTATGTCCCTTTCTCTCCTCCTTATTTCACACCCTTTTGGACTTTCCCAAGCTCTCCCAATCTCCTTGGGGCCTATCTTAGGGCCTGTTTACCCTAGTCCAAGCCACATCCCCCATGTCCTAGTAGTACCCCAAGCCATGGCTTTGCCAACAAGGTTTGGCTTGGGTTGTGGCTTCTTGGGAAGCCCTAAGGCTCCCCATTTCTCCCTCTTAGGACAATGGTTTGACTTGATGTTTATTCTAGTTTTGTCCCTCTTGGTCCCCCTATCATTTTGATTATTTATTTAGTTTGAATCATCGATTGAATAATTTATAATAAATCAAAATGGGTTTAGGGCCTCCCAAACCCCATAAATGAATAAAATTTACAAAAAAAATGACCAGAGGACTTACCCAAACCATCCTATACGTCTATAGCATGTTTTCAAATCCTCATTTGCTTTGTTTGGGATTTGGTGGTTAGTGGGATCTCTTTTGGATCTCTCAAAGTGATAATAAGAGTGAAAATGATTCACTTTTCATTCTTTTTTCCTCTTTTTATCCCTTTTTTTTTGGGCCTTTTTAGGTGTTTTACCCTTTTTACATTATAGATCATGAAACCTCTATCTTAGTGGTTTTGACACATTTTGAGCATATTGGTAACCTTTATTTTTTAAGTTGATGCCTTTTGGGGCTTATTCTAGCCATATTTTGTTCCCTAAGACCCCTTCTAGGTCCCCATTAACCTCTTAGGCATGTGAGCCATCTCGTGGGTACCTAGGGATAAAAGTTACATATCAATCTTCTTTTAGTTGGTCATTTCTCTACTTTTATATAGTTAACCTATTCTAACTCCCTCTTTCTTTTTTTTTCATGGTTATAGGTAGGGTTGTTAGCTATATGTAAAGGTTTGAGACTTGTACTCGTCTTTTCAATCAATATTCATCTTCTCCAAACATCCCCCCATTTTCCCCTGTTATGTCTTATTATAGTCGATATTGTTCAACCACTCTATTTGTGACTTGGTTTCATTATTTATTCCCCTTGTGCAACTCACTTATCTTTCCTTGCTTTGATATTACCTTTATCCAATTTCTAGTCTTACATCCTTGATTCCCATAATGGTGCACCTCTCAATGTTGATTCACATAGATGGTGGATGTTAGGGCAACCTAGGACCTGCTACTATGGATTGGGTTATCAATGATTCATGGGGCCATGAACTTGTTGTATTTAGTTTCTTCCTTACTACTAATACCAATAATATCACTGAGTATCACACAATAATCAATGCCTTGATTGATACCCATGATTAGGTGCATTCTATGTGAAATTAATCTCTAACTCACTCTTAGCCATGTATCAACTCATAGATGTTTGGTTCATCCTTAGCCTTGAGTTTCTCCCCCTCTTTGAGGTAGCACACGATTTACTCTCCTTCTTCAAGGATATCTAGTTCATCTTTATCACTCATAGGGAGAACACTAGGGATGATGTCTTAGTTAATGTCATTCTAGATTGTAATATTTAATTTGATATCATTTATGTTACTTCTTCATAAGAGCTGGAGCTAAAGCTACAGTTAGAGTTGGATTTTAGAATACATAACATTTAAACTCTCACCAGTAGATTGTGTTATCGACTTATTCCACTACCATCCTTATCTAGTTAGTACAAGTAATGTTCTCTTATATCATTTTAGGTTTTTCTTCATTTTGATTTTTGGTGGCTTCAAGTACTACATAACACTCTTTGTTCATTCAAACACTAATTGCTTGCACCTTGGAGCATATGTAATCATACTTCTCATGACCCTACTCTTTCTTATGATTATACATTGGATCATGTGTAGACTACCAACCCTGGTTATCCTAATTTGAGACATATGTAACTAACTTAGACCTTTCCCAAATCATACTCTCATCCCCTATACATCTTCATCATATGTCAGACTGTTTGTGTGTTAGAAAATCCCTTTAGGCACCTCTTGGAGCACTTATAGAGGCTTGTGACCACCTAAAATGACCATTTGACCTAGGACATGTCTGGGAGGAAACCCATAGCTTATGTTGCATTTTTCCTTCACAAAATTTGTGGCCTAGGTAAAAAATGCAAAAATGCCCCTGTTTAGGCCCAAACTTCTAGAAATGGTTAATTTTCAACTTTTGGTAGATTAGGGTTGAGATATATGTGACTTTATCATTCATTTTAGTTTCTCTCTCATAAATTTATTTCTTTGATCTTCCCACTTGATCATCAAACTCAAATCTTATCTGATTTATTGAATCTCTCTTGGTTCTTTCTTGGCACACTCAACTTTCATTGTGATAGAGGATGCCCTACCATACTACAACTTATCTTGGTGATTCACATTTCTCTCTACAATATTACTAAAGCTTGTGGGTTGCTCCTAGCTCCATTAAGACTCCATTTCATCTATTCTTATGCTCCTTGTATTTGTTCTCTTATATATTGGTAACTTGTCTTTCACCTCATCCAAATCTTTTGGCTCTTGATTTGGACTCAGCTCATAAAAAGCCTAATCCTCTTCCTCTCTTGCTTCCTCGATTGGATAATTAATTAGTATAAAATATGAAAATTACTTTTGAGTTTGATACAAGGTAAATTTTATGTAAAAATTAAAATTCTTGTTTGTTTTTAATAGTATACATGATAGGGTTTGATTTCTTTAGTGATTTAGCTTGTTTAGGGCATTTTATAGGATAGTTTATGAAGTTTCTTGCATTTGTATGTGGTTAAGAATATCTTCATTTATTGAAATATCTTCCATTATATTTCATGATTACATTGGAAACATTTATCATTACATAGTATAATTTTCTATGCTCAAAATAGTCTATATGATTTGCAAAAACAATCCACTGTCTTGTTAAATCAAAAAATTACATTATTAGGAAACAATAGTGTTGAAAATAAAGGGTCAGATCAAACATAGATTAGGAAAGATCTTGAAACCTTTCTTGAAAATGTATTTATTAATTAAAATGTCTTTTATTTGGCCTTAAAGTGCCTTTGATTCTAAGTTTACAAATTTCTTGTTAGCTCTCTTTATTTAGCATTGTTATTTCTACAATTTGTATGCAAATAGTTTTCTAGTCTTAGCTACTTGCTTTACTATGGTTAGATCAGCTAGAGATACTTACATCCTTTGAGATATTAATAATCATATCCCTAACCTAGTTTGAAAGTATATCTATAGATTGGTGTAAGCTAGAAAATTAGATAACCACTATAGATGTCACGTAGCCTATATAAGCCTTGAGCCTTCTATCCTTCTAGTTATTTATTGAAGCACCCTATGTACCCCCTAACAAACACTAGTGGTTCTGTTTAGATTATTGGAGCTACATAACTTGTGATAGAAGTTAAAAAGTCAAAGAAAACTCTTCAATTCTTTGATATTACTTGAATTAGGCTACTCTTAGATCACATTGATCTTCTTTAAGTCTACATAGATGTTTGTGTCATCAATAATGTAGCCTAAGTATTATATCTATGTAGAACTGAACATACACTTTAGTAAGTTGGTTTGAAACTTATGCTGGTGCAAGATGTTGAAGACATAAAATATGTGTTCTAGGTGTTCTTCCCAAGTCTTATTGAAGATGAAAATGTCATCCAAGTAGATGATTATGAAGGAGTTTAGGAAAGGCCTAAGTAGATCATCTATCAAACTCATGTAGGTAGTTGGCACATTGGTTAGGTTGAAAGGCATGACAAACCATTTGTACAATATTTCTCATGTCTTGAATAATATATTCCAGATGTCTTTAAGATGGAATGGAACCTAATGGTAACTTGACTTCAAGTCAATCTTGGTGAAGTATTGAGAGCCTTTGAGCTAGTCCATTAGGTCATCAATGTAGGGTAGTGCATATTGATTCTTCAATATGATGTATATTAATACAACCAAGAGTTAAAATTTTTAGTACCTTGAGAATTTAACTAAAATTAATTTTAAATGCTAATTGATTATACATTTCTAACTAAAAAGATATATATTTATTTTAATTTAATTTGAATTAAAATGAATTATAATATGTTTTAAACATATTTTAGGTACCAAAAAAATGGAAAAAACATAAAAATATATCTTTAATACATCAAAGTAATGTTAAATGTTTCATAAAGATATAGGCTTTGTTTGGAAGAAAAAATGTACATGTATAGTTCTTTTTAAAATGGACGATCATCACTTTTTAGCATAATACTTGAGAGATCAAATCAAATTGAATTGGGATAAAAAAACTCACGAATGAATTAATATGTCATATTAAAATTATATTTTAAAATTTTAAGTCACCTAATTTTTAATTCAAAATTTATAACCACAAGAAGTCACCCTACTAGGCATATCTGATAGTTTTCATACTTCAACCAATTTTGACACAGTTGTCAAAATAGGTTGTGAGCACTTTTTTGTGATTAATTTATCATAATAAAATAAAATTGGATAAGGCTAAATTTTTTCATGAATAGATAAAAATATAAGGATAACACATTATTTTAATATTAGTTATAAAATAAATTTTCACTCAAACGTTATGGCTCCACAAAATCAGCATACCAGGCACATTTGGCAATTTTTGTACTTAGTCAAATAAATTATTTTGACCTAGATAATATTATTTGAGATAAATAATATTATTTAAGGATATAAATATCTATTTAAAATTATAAAATATTATCTAAAGGTTATGAAAATTTTGAGGAACAAATTAACTGAACTTATTTTTAAGTTAGTATTAGCTATTAAAAATAAATAAAGCATACAATTTGGATAATAAATCAATACAAGTTTTTATTTTATTTTTAGAGGAGATAATATTATAACTATAGTTCACTCTTTATGTGATATATGAATTATTAGATTTAGTCCACTTGGATTTATTATTAATAATTTGTATTGAACTCATTATTATTAAGGAGAATTTTAGCCGCTAAGATTAATAAGAAATTCTAAGAAGTTCTGTTTGACTTGATCTCTATGTACAAATCTTCATTATTCTCCAATTTTATGGATTTTATAAGATATACCACCATTTAGATATAGTAGTTATTTATTTTATGCATGATTTATCTTTTTAATATAACTATTCATTTTGAGATATAACTAATTTAGATGCCTTTTATATATTAATCATAATAATCCTTTATGGATGTGCAAAAGTAATCTTACAAACATGAAAAAAATGATTATATATGTTTGAGTATACTATATTATTTGTTTTCTTTGACTCTTTAACTATATTTGATTATTATTGTGCTACAATAGCTTGCAACAAGCATTAGTTTCTATTTTTTTGTTCAAATATTGGTTAAGTGTTGGTCTTTAAGGGTTTTATCTTGTGTAGTCCACAAGCTATATTTTATACCTTACTCTTCCCTCTTTTTTGTGAGATATTATTATTTTAATATAGTATTACTATAAATATATATTATTATATATTAATTTTATCACTTGGGTGAATTTCCCCTGAGGAGTTGTAGGTTGCATGTAGTTAGTCCACCACTTGGTTAATCTAAAACCACATATCTAAAACTCATGCCTTGGAATGAATTATTTCACCAATCCTAAAACTTTAGAGGCTACCTCATTATCTATGGTGTGCATACAAACCATTTCAAAAAAATATGACATTAAAATTAGGACCATTGGTGTGCCTTCCCTATTAGAGGCTATCCCCTATATTATAGATGCACTAGAGACATGAAATAGAGTAATAATATCTATGATATAAACTAGTATTTTGGTGTCACCTTTGTTGATTCATAGAAAGCCTAGATCTACACTAGTTATCCCCACCAGATCTCATGTTAGGACACCTTCCCTAGTGATAAAACTCTAGATTGTTTATCCTCCTATGGATCAACCTTAGTTAGTTGGATACACCATTATAGTCCCAAGAGATGCACATGATTACTAAGGAATCTAGAGAAGTATCTACCTTATTTCTCCCCTTTATAATGAAGAATGATAGAAGAGGATATTAAGTCGTTCAAACCTACTTTAATATTAATGAATATTATTGATGAAGATGTTGCATGCAAGATTTTCTATTTTAGATTACAAGTTGTTGCATATGAGTGGTTCCTCAATTTTTAAGAGAACTCAATTAATTCATGCAACTCATGTTAAAGTACTTTTATTTCCCAATTTAGACAAAATACCAATCTAAATGTGGTATATCAGCTTTTCACCAATATGAAGAAGGAGCCTAATGAGCCAATATAAAATTTTAATGCAATGTTTTAGAAGATGTAGACTTGGTTAAGCGATGCATATAAACCACCATCATCACTAACACTCAAAATTTATTATAATTACTTAGTTCTAATTACCAAAATATTTTTTTAAAGAGTTGTTATTACTAACACTCTATCATTGGCCTATGGATAAGTGATCAACATTGACAAGTAGATACATTTGTAGATACTAGACACTCTTAGCATTAATACTAGTTTACTAGCTTTAAATATAATTCCTCATGTGAATCAAAATGTTTTGGAATTTAAACAAAATAATTTTTATGCATTGCCTCCTATAATGCAATACATAATGAATAAAAATGATAGCTTCTTGAACAAATCTATGAAAATAAATGGTCATCACCAAAACTAACATTTAATTCCATCCAATACTAAAGTTTATTAGAGTGATAATTATACCAAACTAGAATTATATTATATAAATAAAATGGTTTGAAAGTTGAGAAATGACTTTTTGGTCATGGAAAAGAAGATGAATAATGTTGCTGGTCAAAATAATAATCATAATTTTGGGTTTCAAAGATCTAACAAACCTTTCAATAGATATACAAATAATACATAATAATAATATCCTAATAAGTTTATAGAAATCAACATAGTAGAAATATCTCTACCCAATTGGTGTAGAGTTCATAATACATCACAACTTAATGAACTTGAATGTGTTGAATTTTGTGAAAAATTCAAGATCTTCCAAAGAGAAACAGTGAGGTAGGATTTGATGACCAATTAATGAGATTTCCCCCATGAGTCTAGTTCCTGAAACACCACTATGGTTTTTGAAACTCATGATTTTCCTTTCCCAAGAGAGGATGAAAATTTTCTAGAGGATAATTATGATGAGGCACATGCATTCTAGCAGTATCAAAGAGGTAATTATAATCTAAGGAACAAGTAACCCTTCATAATGTCTACTCCTCTAAATAATATGATTAATCCATTTAATTCAAAGGTTGAGAAC
Organism: Torreya grandis; assembly: GCA_037957365.1. Taxonomy (NCBI): domain Eukaryota; kingdom Viridiplantae; phylum Streptophyta; class Pinopsida; order Cupressales; family Taxaceae; genus Torreya; species Torreya grandis. The sequence goes on along the minus strand of JARHVA010005604.1, from coordinate 474,855 downwards.
AATCCACCTCCCACAAAAGGGAATGATAAATCCTAGATCAAGGAAGAATATAGAAAAGGATGATACAACATTGTTAAAGACATGAATAAAATTAAAGAAAACATTATCTTTATGAATTATCTTAGATCACTAAACATAAGGAGCTTTTATGGAGGTCTATCATAGGAAATTCTACTATAGAGAAGACAAAGGATGCTTCTATGAATGTCATATACAAGAGTAAGCCAAAATTTTCTCCTTTATTATTAACTATGAACATATTTGTAAATAATTTTCATAATTTTTTAGTTGATTCTAGAGCTTTGGATACTATGATGCCAACTTCTATTTGTTAGAATCTTAGATTGCCTCCAAACCCATCTAAGAAGACATTTTCACATCTAGACAAAACATTGGTCCCTATGGTTGGATAATTGAATTATGTTTTCATTCAAGTGACATATGATCTACATGTGTAGATAAATATTGATATACTTGTGGTAGATATCTAGAAAGGATATGGAGTACTATTGAGTAGATACTAGTCAAAGATGTTAAATGAATATCTAGTAACATATTTATCTCATATTTGGCTACCATGGATAGGTATTGAAAACCATATTTGAATTGGTCAAGAACCAATAATTAAGCACCCCATCATGGAGTACAATCTTAGACTTTATAGCTTTACGATAAAATATGAGATGTAGGAACTAGAAGTCTAGGTACCTTCCCAATTGTGTAATCTTTATTTTGATGGTGCAAGATCCAAGTAAGGATCAGGCATATGTGTTAATTTGGTTGAAACATAAGGTTAGAAGTACATATAAACCTACAATTTATAGTTTATTTACATAAATAACAAATTAAAGTATGCATCATTAATTTTGGGACTATAATTTGCTCTGAAAAATAATGTCAAGTAGTTGGTAATATATGGAGAATTAGAGTTGGTAATTAATAAGATCATAAAGAAATATTAGTTTAAATATTCATATCTAAAGAGGTATAAGAATATATCTTGGGATTTGATTAAGTCATTTGAATCCTTCAATATGGTATCTTTTCCTAGATAACATAATTAGGCTATTGTCTCATTGGCTACTTCAACTACCAATTTGGCACCATTATAGGAATCTAAAGTGTAGATATTTTTCATCAAGATCATGCCTCACCCATTTATTCTTGATAATGTGTAAAATTTATAGGTCTTTGATGATGACCAATAAATTTTCCAATTCTTGACCAAGTTAGGACAATTTGAATCCCAAATCATTGATGATAAAGAAATTAGTTATCTATTATAGGAGGATGTGAGAGAATAATGAGATAATCAAATCAAATAAAATCATCTTCCTTTAGGGATGGTTTCTTTGTAAAGAGAATTTTATATAGACCTCAAGACTCATCAATTGAGACAACCCAAATTCAATGAATCCAATTTAAATAGAGAGAACTTGGGGAATGAGAGTGATCCCCATAATGTCAATATTAGTATCATTTGCACTCCAAAATAAAGTCAAAGGGTAAAGGATTTAATCACCCAATATAAATATGTGATTGCATGGATGTATGAGGACTTGAAGTTTTTTAACCCAAGATTCATCACCCATAGAATCTAGACCATAAACCATTCAGGCAAAGATCAAGGCCAGTCAATCTTATCTCAAAAACACTCATATAGAGGGGAAAGGAGAAGTTATTAAGTGAAAAGATAGTGTTCCCTATCAAATGTTCTACACAGGTTACCAAATTGGTTTCAGTCAAGAAAAAGAATGGAGAAATTAGATTATGTGTTGATTTTAGTAACTTGAATAAGGCTTTTGATAAAGACAACTACCATTTATCTTCCTTAGATGAGGTGATCTAGATAGTAAATGGTTCTGAAATGATGTCCTTCTTAAAAGATTTTAAGGATATAACCAAATTTTTGTTGAATCTAAAGATAGAATTAAGAATATATTTACCATAAAGTGGGATAATCATGCATATAAGAGGATGCCTTTGGGCCTAATTAATATAGGATATACCTTGTAGTAAGTCATGAACCATGAACTTCAAGGGATGATAGGTAAATTCATAATCATTTACATGGATGGCCTCACTATTTTCTCAAGAAATGTAACCAATCATGTAAGCCATCTATAGTCAATATTTGAAAGATGAAAAATATTTGGCATATTCTTAATTCCTAAAAAAACATATTTAGTGTTTCTAAAGGCAAGATCTTATACCACATTATCACCAAATAAGGAATCATAGTTGACATAGACAAATTTTAGGGGATTTAAAAGACCACATTCCCAAATAGAAGGAAGGAACTCAAATATTTCATTCAAAAGATAAATTTTGTGATGAAGTTTATCTCAAGTTTTT